>MJUT01024236.1:81247-104870 GCA_002080005.1 Gigantidas platifrons
CGTTTCTGGAAACACCTTTATCAGGTACGCTAATAGTCAATTTAGTGTGCACGTTTCTGGAAACACCTTCATCAGGTACGCTAATAGTCAATTCAGTGTGCATGTTTCTGGAAACACATTCATCGGGTAAGGAAAGGTCAAATGATTGGGAAGACAAATAGCTTTTGGAAGCAAGGAAACAATAAGGCTAAACAGAGTAGCCAATAAACAATGTCAGGTCCGAAACATTGACTACTTCGGGGACTAGTACTCCACCAGCAGATGTATCGACTCGGTCAAAGTAACTAAAACGTAAATATTTAATGTAGTTCACACGACGCGTTTCTGTGATATCCTTCATCAGATACGATCATAGTCAAAAGACTAGAAAGCTAATTGTAAGTGTTCGAATATCGTTATCTCAACTTCGCATGCATGAGACATTTTCTTGATTAACCCGAATTAAACATTTTACCATTTTTATATGAGTAATTAGGTATATCGCGAATACTCGGCTACTCTGAAGTAGCGTTCGGTCAGTTCGACTTCGATACGATTCTAACGTATGTGTTATTGTTGCTTCGTTAATACGAGAAGAAAATACATTTGTTGCCATTAATGTGCACACTAGACTAATGATAACATCAATAAAGGGTGGTGTATACAGCCTTGGGACTATAGTAACTCATTATTGTATTTACAGAAAATACGACAAGGGCATCAATCCACCATTGGCATTTCCTATTAACACCACGAATCTCGTATCGAAACGTTGATCCTTGATGATGCATAATGTCACATCGACATTTCTTTTGTAAAAAATATGTCAATTGTTATCAGTGAGAAAATTTAGAATATCAGCTGTAACTCAGATATTACTATAGCAACAATTAAACAATTAGGTTAAAATAGAGGGAAAACAATTGTCATGGATGTCTTTTGTTTCAGAAGACCTTCCATCATCAATGGATAATTATCTTGCATCATTTCTCTCCATTTGTCTACGTTTTGTAAAAAGCTAACAGCCTTTAAGTCGTATACTTCATAATTTGTGGTTAGACAATCTACAACATACCCTCTGATTAAATCCTTTAATTCAATAGTTACTTCTCTTCCAAAATATCTTTATCTATGTCACCGCCAATTTTAGGGCATCAGCGCCATGTCAGCTTCTTTGATCATGTTATCAGATAATACAGCATTAGAATAGTGGAAATTACATTTCGAAGACATAAATGTAATTAAAATCTAGAAATCAAAGTCAAAATGCCAGTCAAGTCTGTGCTGTCGCATTCACAGTGTTATATACGTTATAAATTGAAAATTGACTGCTTAAATTTACATCAAAAACGGGAAATTCTATAAAAATATAAAATTCTACAATATTTGGAATGACAACACATTTTAAACTAGGAAGTTTGAATTATGACAGAATTTCTAAATTTAGATTTCAATTTTGAATTTTATTAATAAAAAAAATAATAACAATGGAAATTTCATATTTATGAAAAATAGATATTGACATATTAAATCAAACAATTATTATTTTACTTAAAAAGCCATTAGTGTGTAATGATTATCAATTAACCAACAAATAGCAATATGTTATTTGTTCTTTCGGTTAGAACACTTTAATTTGCATTATTCTTTCTACAAACACAGCCAATCATCCAAGTTGTACATGTTGCCTGCATCTCATAAATGCATTTTTAAATCGTTCTAACTTCTTTTATCGAGGTTTGATATAATTTTTATGATGTTATATAGCCTTCATAATTTATACGACACTACTCTCCTCTTATTCTGTTGTCAATATTTCAAAGACCAATCAAGATTATGCAAAGAGCTTTCAAGTCATGTTTGTTTGTTTGTTTGTTTGGTTGGTTTCTGTTCTTTTTTCTGTCTTTTCCTTTATTTTTAGGGAGGTTTCTTATATATTTGTGGTTGTGTTTTTTCAATATCAGAATTTCGTTTACGTTTGACTGAAACATAAACAATGATCTTTTATACATGCACAATGTTCATAAATTGTATCTTTCCGTTAACCTAGATGGTCTAATCTGCAAGACAGATGTCTAGAAACTTAACATTTTTCACCTTTTCCAGTTTGTTTGGTGTTATTGTTTTTAATTTTGACTTTGTTATTTGCTAATTTCCAGTAATATTGCCACAACTAAGTAATCCATGGCTGAGGTTTTTCCAGAGCAATATATGTTATACCTAACTTAGGTTCTGTTGTGGAAATTTCTAAGTCAATTTGAAAACAATTTAGGTATCTAGGTACAGGGTAATGTACAGTTCTGGTTAAATCATTGCAGTCTCTGAGAAACCACATACGCTATGTAGCTGATCATCTTGGATATATTATCAACATAAAAACACATACTTCACTATGTATAGGAACATCCAACAATCAATTCTATGTAACTTACGTTAAATGTTTGATGGTTTTTATATTCTCCTATGTCTGGGGATATTGTAATTGCTTTTATGGTGTAGTACTTCCCCCCTTTTATTCGTTATAAAATTAGGGAACCAATTATTATTGTGTATGAAATTCAATGAAATAATTTATAAAATGCAAACAGGGATATCAAACCACTATCAAAACATCATTTGACCTTTACGCGGGTGTCTCTAGTGGAGCAGGAACTGCTAACATGGCGGAGCACCTGCAATCACCACCGGTTTTGAGTGGAGTTCCGGTTGCTCACTCTTTAGTTGTATATGTAGTGCTTTGGTGATCATTGTTTTTTCTTTCACTTTTGTATTGTCTGTCCTTTTTCAATTTAACCTTTTGGTATCTTCAAACTTTTCTGTAATAATTAAATCTTTACTATTTCAATCCGAGGAAGAATGCGACGAATTTAAGACTATATTACTTCACTACGAAATTCACCAAAACACGCATATTTAGAAAATATACAAAAATATGTACTGCCATAAATAAATGTTCATATTACTTCCCTCCTCGACCCGCTCACGCTAATTCACCTGTGTCAGTTCCTATTAAACTACAACTTATCTCTTTCAAAGTCAAGATGAAATATAATATTACAACATATTTCTAACCTGGTTAAATTTGAAATCTTTTTTAATGTTGTATGGAGAACATAGCGTATTTTTTTTTTTTAATAAATTATCAAATAAATTTTCATGTTCCTTCCCTCCTCGACTCGGTCACGCTAACTCATCTATGTCAGTTCCTATTAAAGTACAACTTTTCACGTTCAAAGTCAAGTTGAAATATAATATAATAACGTATGTATCATATTTTCTGACCTTGTTAAATTTGATTCCTTATTAATGTTGTATTGAGAAGATAGTGTAAATTGTTTTAACATGTGTCTGATCCAATTATTTTTATTACACTGGGTTTATGCTTAATATCAAAATTTTATAACTTCCAACCTACAAGAGAACCTGATAATAATTACATAGTAATAAGAATATTTAACAGTTTACCAGTACACCTGAACGACATACAAAGTTAATAGCATTACCACATAATTCTACCTTTCCTCTGCAATGTCTTACTATTATGGTAATATACAAGAGAGGGTTATTTTTAATCATTCTGGGCTGCATTAATGTTTACACCTTTGTAATGTCTTATCCCAATGATAATATACAGGATAAGGTTACTTTTCATCATTCGGAGCTGGATTCATGTTTACATAAACCTGGTAAGGTACCATGACAACAAGTCAGTGAGTGTTGCTTAGGGACAAGTGAGCAATTGCAAGCTGCTTCAGTGCAATATCGGGCTTTGATCAAATGATGCTTTGTACTAGACCAATATGCATAGTTGAGTTTGTACATTGCTGATTGGTTTAAATGGTGTCTGAATCGAGTGTCACAGTGTCTTGTTGATGTTTGCCGTGTTCGAATTCGTTGAAATATCAAGTTAATTCTCAACGGCAATCTTTCATTGAGGAAGAAACTGTTGGGTGTAATAATGATAATAGAAACACCCAAAAACTTCCCAGTTTAGTTTTTGATGAATTGTTAGTTTCCAGAAAATAAAATCAAAATATGGAAACCAATGGCACAAGCTAACATGGCATTCGTTGAGTGAGTTAAGTACTTTTCTAAATAAATAAAAGTTAACTTAATTCATTTGGAATCCATATTTAAAATCAAGACTGTTAAAATATCAACCTACGATCCTTTTCCTATAATAAATACACGTCTCTACTTGAGAGTTAAAGAATATTTGAAGATGGTACAATATAATACTTAAAACCTTAAACCATACAAAATGGAAATACATTGCATCTAAATGGTTTTCAATTAAGATAAACAAAACAAAAAATACTTATAGCACCCCTGCTAGTTGATAAATAAAAGTGTTGTCAAGCTGTCGACAGCGTTAATATAAACAAAAGCCAAGTAATTACATTGTAAGCTTTATATACCTGACAGGCTTTCGTATAAATTGAGGGCTTTCTGCTGTGAATGCTATTCTCTGTAATAAAACTACAGATGACTCCATTTTGATAAATGTAAGTTATTGCATTCTAACACATTCTATCTTTCATAAATCACCTATGGATAATTTCTTTCAAATATACAATAGGGTTAATTTTAGTCGCCATCAAATCCCGTCTCGTCGAGAATCATTATTTTTAGAATTTGAAAGTATTAACCGACATTGTTGACTTCAGATTTATTTAACATTAATGAGTCTTAAGTTTTCATGACAGTTTAAAATTTAACCTACAAGGAGAAAGCTGATGACCATTTAAAGGATTTGATTTGATTTTTGGTGCTTAACGCCACTTTCAGCAATATTTCAACTATATCATGGCTGCCAGTTTTAGTGGTGGAGGAAGCTGGAGTACCCGGAGAGAACCACCGACCCTGGGCAAGAAACTGGTAAACTTTATCACCATTTAAAGGTTAGTTACATTTATTCAAATACAAGTCTGTGGAATACAAAACGCTACATGTTATGTAGAACTCGCGAACATTCGTGATTTCATTATCAATAAATTGAAAGTACACAATTGTTTTTTTCTGCAGTGTTAATATCAAACATCCACTCTTCTGTCAAGCCACGAACCACTCAAAGACGTTACAACTGAATACTATATGAAAAGTAACAATTCCCTTCGATTATGGAGTTATAATCTGTTAGGTCTAGAACTATATATTATTTTCACCGTGTACTTTGGAAACTGACTGCCATGATGTACTTGAAATATTGTTGAAAGTGGCGTTAAACACCATAACGCTAACCCTGGGGACATGTATTCTTCGATTTTAGAGTTATTATCAATTAGGTCTAGTACTATATATCATATTCACCGTGTACTTTATACCAATTAAGTTCATGGAAAACAAATAATTATCTTTTTTTTCCTTCGTATTGTTTTTTCGTTGCTATTCTGTTATTTCTCTCCAAGTCATTTGTTTCTTAACAACAACGTACACAATCCTAATTCATCAGAATTATATTTTCACATCTGAACAAATATAATCTATTTTTCAAACTTAGCTGCTCACAAAATTTAGTTAACATAAATTTTCCATCTGTCAGATCTACCGGCATGGTAACAAATTATTGTGAAATATAAATTGAAGATCTGTTTTCTTGAATTCAATTTTGTGTAGGAGTCTCCTTAGCTGAACCATATTAGGATTCTCTACAATAGACATTAATTTATATCACCATTAGACGGAAGACGTGATTTTGTTCCCTGTATTTGATAAAAATGCACGTTAGAGAATACTGAAGGGCCAATCTAAAATGGACAATCCAGAGAAACTGGCAAGATAGGGTACACAAGACGAAGACAAACAAAACAAAAACACAACACAATATATGTTAGATATCACTATACGTAAACAAACACATATAATGTAAATAAGACACGAGTCCTCCTACATCCAACTGGAAGTAAAGACGAACCGAGCTAATATAAATGTGCATAGTACCCAGTAGACAAATTTAAATTAAATCAATTTAGCGTTTATAAGAGAGCAAGAAAGGGAGAGAGATTGAGAGAGAGATAATAACTACATCCGAAAGATACATTATTTAATTGCCCACAAGCCATTATATGGATTTTAACAAAATATCATAGCCTGCATGATGATCAGTGATGCTATATGTCTAACGAATATACATTACACCTGTGCTGCTTGTCTCGTAGATACTAGGGTATCACAAATATCTAATCCCTACTGTAATATGGACTTGAACAAACTTTTCTAGTTAATGATGAATGGTTTTTCAAAATATTACGGAATATTAATTTGATGTAAAACAAGCTAAAATATCCAACCTATAATAACCATTGTATTAATAATAATTATATGTACTTATTACCGCGTGTTAGATGCAATCATACATAATGCTTAATTTAACACAAGAAAAAACCATTAGCGCCCCTGGGTGCTAAAAGGTTAAAACCTGTATTTACAGAAAACACGCACACTCATGGGTGCTAATAGGTTAAAACCTGTATTTACAGAAAACACGCACACTCATGGGTGCTAAAAGGTTAAAACCTATATGAACAAAAAACATGATTTTCTATTGTATGTCAAATACAGTCAAGCCTGCCTGAAAGGACACCTCTATATATAGCAAATCACTTCCTATAAAGGACAGTCTTATATTTCCCCCCATTAATGAACAGTGCATATAATTTTAACCTGTATATAAAGTGCAACTGCTCATAATGGTCTCATTTTCAGTTTCCATTGAGTGGCTTTTATATACAGGTTTGATTGTATTTCATAATTTAAGATGGTCAGTTCTAATTTGAAAAGTTCATTGATTAATACCAATAATTACTTTCTTAATTTAATTCATACAAAGTGTATTAATACATAATATAATCTGGTGAGAAGTCGAATAATAAAATAAGAAACTACCTTCAAGGGTAGGTATTAAACTGTGATTAAAAATAAGTACAATACATGGTAGCAATATTTCTAAAAGTAATTCAAACAGGTGCCCGTTATGACCGTAATGATAGGGTAGTAGGACTCCCCATATTCTTAACAAGTTCGTTCAATTCGTAATATTTTTTGTCTCACCACGGTGGTTACATTTCTGCATGAGAATTTCATCCAATTTCCTCCCGACGTCATTAAAACTAGACATTAATAACTTAAAACTATGTTTGATGGTTTGATCATAGGAGAAACATATACATTCTACTCCTATCAGTGGATTACGATATTTCTCAACAATCGATAGTCAAATTTTCGTATTTAAAGCTCGAGAAATATCATGGCTATGAGTACTTTGCAAAACCTCAAGTGATGCATCTTATTGATACAAACATTTCCAGAACAGTGTCAGAAAATGAGTCTGGATAGTAGACATTCCCAATAATGTGTTTTTTGGGTGGGTTATGGTATTTAACAACACTTCGGCTTTTACCTTGTTTGACCAATGTTGCCAATTTCTACGAATTGTACATTCTTCATTGCCCCTTCGGTTTTCTCTAATGTTGATTTCAACAAAAGGAACATCTTTTAGATAACAGCACTAAAATAAAAGTGTTAGATTGTTGACTCCTGAACACAAGCCTAGCTGACAACTGATGTAAGTTTACGTCCTGATACCTACCTCAAGTGTTAACGCTTCCAGACAGCTACTCATGACTGAGGGTTTATAGAAGTCAGTTCGTAATAACTGTTATGGTTTTCCACGCAACGGTAGGTGAAACATTGCTTCACGATAAAGGCCAGTAACTGAATAACCAAATGCCTGAATATACAATCTCAGTAAAGTGTTAGACATACGTCAAGATAAACAAACCCGTAAAATATTCTTCTGTATCAATTGCCGGACTCGGGAGTTTAAAAATGTTCTCCTTTTAATTGAAAACTGGATTGATAATATAAAGATAGTTAGACAATGATTTGTTCGATCAAAGAAAGAGTTTCCCTTTTATTCATAAGAATCAAGTGTTGTAAGATTCAAAAATAAATTGAATTGAGTTAAGCGTTTTCATGTTTATGTAACTACCTAACAGAGAATGCCGTAAAATATCGTTTTACGACATGTCGTAATTATCTCCTTCTCACAGAAACTTTTCATCTGGGAAAATAGCCCGTAGCTCACGGTTATATTTCGGTTTAATTAACAATGAGACTGTAAAACGGTACTAAAAATACCGAAACATTTCAAAAATCAAAATTTCTGTTAGTTTGATTGCCTTAGTAAATAATATTTTAAGTGTATATGACGTTTTGATTTTGGTAAATAATGTTTTAAACTAAATGTAATATGACGTTTTAATACAGATATAAGATAAGACTCTACAGTCTGAATGAAACCAATATAAGTCAAACCGCATTACACAGATTAAAATAAAAGTCAAACCGCATTACACAGATTAAAATAAAAGTCAAACCGCATTACACAGATTAAAATATGTTATGTCTTTTGTGAAAGTAGGTTTATTATTGTAAAGCAAATTTAATTCTAAGAACTGGCTTCCTTACAAAATCGGGTAAGCAGTCTGTACATTTTAATTGTATGATTAGACAACACAAAGTTATTGTTCTTGCTATTTTCTTTCGTGTGGGTTACTTGTTTAAAAAAAGATTGGTCAGTGAGAAGAGTGAGATAGCAAGATAAACCAATTATAAACAATTGCTGTTTTCTTTACTTGTTTGCGGTATGTGTAGTAAATACTACCAATGCCGAACGCTCAATGAACCTAGATTAAATTCAATGTCAGAATTCATTATAAATTTAACCTGTATAATCCGAAGACACGTGTCTATTCCGAAAAATACAGTTGGGACCGCAGGTGCTTCGTTTAGACATATTTGCCTTCTATCCTATGTGTCGATTAAAAATGAAAATTACTCAAATAAAATATATATTCTATTTCCTCTTACACTTCTCGTTAGAATATAAGTAAACAAACACAAAATGCAAAGATATGAAATAATGAAGATGTTCCCCAACACCTATGTCGCATGCTTAACCTTTCGGAGAATCAGAGTTCGCCTCCTGGCTTTTGTGGGATTCGAATTGCTCAATCTGTAGTTTTCTGTGCAATGTTTTAAAACTATAATTGTTTGCCCTATGATGTCTTTGTCCATTGCTTTGTCTGTCCTTCGATTTATGTCTTCTGATTACCCACTTAGTATCTTCAAATGTTTCTTCCGGTTATTTTATGTTATATTTTAACCATCTTTTCTCCCGGTTATTTTATGTTCTATTTTAACCATCTTTTCTCCCGGTTATTTTATGTTCTATTTTAACCATCTTTTCTACCGGTTATTTTATGTTCCATTTTAACCAGCTTTACTCCCGGCTATTGTATGTTCCACTTTAACCATCTTTTCTCCTGGTTATTTTAAGTTCTACTTTAACCATCTTTTCTCCCAGTTATTTTATGTTTCATTTGTAACAATATTTTCTTTCAGTTATTTTATGTTCCATTTTAACCATCTTTTCGCCCGGTTATATTATGTTACATTTTAACCATCTTTTCTCCCGGTTATTTTATGTTCCATTTTAACCGGTTTTTCTCCCGGTTATTTTATGTTTCATTTTAACCAGCTTTTCTTCCGGTTATTTTATGTTTCATTTGTAACAATATTTTCTTTCAGTTATTTTATGTTCCATTTTAACCATCTTTTCGCCCGGTTATTTTATGTTACATTTTAACCATCTTTTCTCCCGGTTATTTTATGTTCCATTTTAACCGGTTTTTCTCCCGGTTATTTTATGTTTCATTTGTAACAATATTTTCTTTCAGTTATTTTATGTTACATTTTAACCATCTTTTCTCCCGGTTATTTTATGTTCCATTTTAACCGGTTTTTCTCCCGGTTGTTTTGTTTCATTTTAACCAGCTTTTCTCCCGGTTATTTTATGTTTCATTTGTAACAATATTTTCTTTCAGTTATTTTATGTGCCATTTTAACCGTCTTTTCTTTTCTTCCGGTTATTTTTTATATTCCATTTTAATCATCATTTCCACATATCAACTTTTATTGTTACTTAACTATTAGGAGTCGTCATTGAGTGCCATGTAATACTTCTGAATATTGTCGCGTAAAATCCTTGCTAAATCAATTTATATATCCGATTGATGTATTAAAACCTTATGTTTTCGTGCAGAAACCTTAGAATTGTTACCGCCCGTCTATCATACTGTCATCGGTATACTGTATGTAATCATCTCTTCTAAAATAAATAAATATTAGAGAATATTGAAGGGGCAATCAAAAATGGACAATCCAGAGAAACAGCTATCTGATGCATACCACAGAGATGGTCTCCAATATTTAGAAAGTTAATGGACATCGTATGATACGACTATAGCAAATTATCATGGGCTCCCTCCTAAACAAGTGTTCCTTAAATTACCATGGTCCAGCAAATGTTCTCACCAGGTACGTTCTCTTTTCACGTAAACCGACAATTTTTGGGAGATGGTCCCTTTTGGTCCCTCAAATCTTGGAAACGTCAGGAGATACAATAAATCAGTTCAAATAGCCCAGTCACAAATTTTTACAAGGATTTCAATTAAAAATAAAAACACGCAAACAAATTTGACTTAAAATTAAAAAAGAAGTTATTGGTATGTTCACAAGTTTCTAATCACTTTGGGCGATACATCCTTTTGCCTTCATTTGACAATTTGCATCTCGAGACGCGTTAAAGCTATGTCAAATTTGTTAAGAGATATTTGTATACTGCGACGTACTGTATATTACGCACAATAGTTCAACACTTTTCGTTATTTAGCAATATTTACTGGAGACAACCACTTATGTTTAAAAGTGCAAACTTTCATTTTGTTTTTAAAACCCTGACAGTTTTAATAACTCCTGAAGCTTAGACAGTTTAATTGGTTATTTTGTAATAAAGACTCCATCATCAGGAAATCATGATATCCACTTGGGTATAAACATGTTTAAACATATTACATTTATCTGTTTAATACAAACAATAGTAAATAAACGTTAGAGAATACCGAAGGGGACATCGAAAATGGACAATCCAGAGAAACTGACAACACAGGGTACACAAGACAAATAAACGTTAGAGAATACCGAAGGGAACATCGGAAATGGACAATTCAGAGAAACTGACAACATAGGGTACACAAGACAAATAAACGTTAGAGAATACCGAAGGGAACATCGGAAATGGACAATCCAGAGAAACTGACAACACAGGGTACACAAGACAAATAAACGTTAGAGATTACCGAAGGGAACATCGGAAATGGACAATCCAGAGAAACTGACAACATAGGGTACACAAGACGAAGACAAACAAACAAAACAACGCAATAGGTGTTGGACACCACTATACGCAAAGAAACTCAAATAACCTAAATAAGACATGAACCCTCCTACAAACAACTGGAGGTAATGACTAACCGAACATCGTTTTTATACGGAAATCGTAACGGACATCACAAATGAAACATTGACACCATCAAACATGCGTTTTCTGATGAACACAATTTAAATTTAAATATCAAAATTATATGAGAATTAGATGAATATGGGACCAATTCAGCTCTATTTCCATTAAAAATGTATTTTCAAAATAAGAAAGTTCACATTCTGGCATTTCTTGCAAAACTAAACCCCAGAAACACCTACTTTTGCACAGTGGGGTCATTTGTTTGGAAATGGTTAGGCCTGCAGTACCCCCCAAATAAATCCCAACCTTTATTGTGTGCCATGGTTCTAATGTACATGATTGCTCACGCCTGTGATCTTATTATTTTTTTTACTTGTGTCAATTTTTCCGCGTTTTCTACTTCATCAAACAACCGAGCGTGGGACGATTCAATATTCAGGTATATCTACTGTAATAAACACATTATACAATTATTACCCATGTGATGAACATGTACACTAAAATGAGCTTTATAAGTTTTCTGTTGACAATTTGCATAATTTTAAAGATAAAATCGATGTATCCAATGATGGCCAGACTCAACTTTTTCCAACCATCTGAGCTGATATTTGCAGTGGTATTGTTACGTATAGTATTAGGTCTGTCTGAGTATAGTTTCAGATTTCCGTATGGAGACAATGTTCGATTCGTCTTTGGATCCAGTTGTTTGGGGTCTAATGTATTGTTTACGTTGTTTGTGCTTGTATTTACGTGAAGTGGTGTCCAATACATGTGTGTTGTGTTTTTGTCTTGTTTTTCTTAGTCTTGTGTGCCATGTGTTGCCTGTTTCTCTGGATTGTTTAATTATGATTCCCATTCAGTTCTCTAACGTTTATTCAGACATATTTGACTTTGTGTGCTCTTCTCTGCTAGACGTGTCAGGTTGCCTCTCATAATTTAAAATGAACACGTTACAGAAATGAAATATGTTTGGCATAACCAATGGTATTATGATCGTTAAATTGACATTCGTTCAGTCATTTTCTGCTCATAAATAAATTTGCATACTTGCACTGAATCAAACCATTGAGTGACGATGAACTTAGAGTACCGAAAACGCATTATAGAAATGACAGACATGAGTTATTAATATTGCTCAATAGATACAACCTTGAAAAATATGGCCAAGCTGTCGACAACCTAGAAACATAAAATCTACCACCTACACTGCCATAGAATGCATGTATCTATTAAAACAGTTTTATCAATTATTATTTGTTATGGTAATTGAGGATATTGTCCGGGTGAACAATTTGATACAGATATATAGTGTCATCAATCTAGTGGGACTTATTGGATGAGAAAAACGAATAAAGCTTATTTAATACAAACCCTGAATGAATCAAATGCTGAGATTATTGCAACTGTTGTCATGATGGCTATGCTACGTTTTTCGTTACTATCTTCTTTTTTATTTTTTCTTCGAAAGAAGTACTTTTGATATTTCATAACAGACATTTACCATCCTATATATAATATTTGTATTCGTCCAATAAATTTGTAAATTGGAAAGCTTTTTTCATTATCAAATGTTGCTGTGATCGCAATGAGTGGTAGCAAAAATACATTGGTGTCTAAGGTTCCAATCTGTACGAATAAATACTGATTAAAATCATACATAAGTTTATTCAAGTTATGTAACTAGAAACGCAGATATCTAATTTAAATTAAAAATTTCCGCTACAATAGTAAATACATTCAATAAACAAAGTGATTATTATGAACATATCCAACCTACAAACCGTCTAGTTATTTGTTATGCGTGTCTTCAATAATCTGCTCATTATACTTAAAATATAAGATTTGTTCATAAAAACTAAGTATATTATCATGAACATACCCAACCTACAAACCATCTACTTATTAATTATTTATGTCTTCAACAATCTGCTCATTATACTTAAAATATAAAAAAAATTCATACAAATTTCACCCTTATCAACGGAATAACTGATATCGCTACATTTTTCATTAATAGCACTAACAGTGTTGATGGATGGGTTTGATATTTAGAGAACTGTGTGTACTAACATTGTGTTCCATATGTCATTATACTTAAAATATAACATAACATTTGTTCATAACAATTTCACCTTTATCAACGGAATATATTTTTCATTGATAGCACTAACAGTATTGATTGATGGATTTGGTATCTAGATAACTAAGTGTACTAACGGTATGTTCGAATTTGTCAGTTGTAATTGAAATCAGCTTCTGATTTCTCGCAAAACTCCGATAGACTGAAGTGACAGTAGTTCAACGAAAAACATTACTGATCATATATTAGTGATACATGTAGCAATAATTTTTTAGAAAGATTGAGATTTTATAATGTAATAATATAATTATAAAAACAAGACAACGAATATAAGGACAATCTCCTTTTACACAACATTAATATTTGATAAACAGTGTTTCCAAGCCCAGCAAAAACTAGTTACGGTTTTTTTTCTTGTGGTGGATCTTAGCTATAAGTTGTTTTGACGATTTTAATATGTTTAATTTATCTTTACGTTGTCCATATTGAAAGACCTATTTGTTTTTCATCTCATTTTATTGTCGCCATGCTTTTTAAAAGAACATGTCGAATTGACGTTTGGTAAATTATAGTAATGGTTACTTTTCAAATGTATTAACCATTTTGCGAATCACAAGATTAACATTAAATATGCATTGAAAAAAATAAAAATTATAAGAAGGTTTGGGGGTATAAATGTTGACCGATGGAGTGCATAAAAATAGATAATAGGGGTAAATGAGGTGAAAATGTTCGGCGACACGTATTTGCTTAAAATGTTTTTTTCATGAAATTCATTTATTGTCCTATATTCCTAGTACATCTAAACTTGTTGTTTTTCTATATTTCATATTGTTACCACAATTACTATGAAGATATTTACACCGATTTCTTTTGTAAACGAGGGAATAAAACAAAACAAACATGACAAATATATATAAAAATCACTTGGGAAAGATCTATCAAAACACACTTAAGTAAAAATACTAAAACTATATGAACTTTGTAAAAATCAATATTTCAAGAAATTCTTTCGTATTAAACGATGAAAGCATACTAACATCAAGGTCATTGATCATCGACATTTGCATACAACTAAGTACAATTAATTCCCCTGATGGAAATCTTCTTTGTTCTGGATTCGTCAATAAAAAGAAAATCAAATTCATTCAGCTAGTCGTTATTAGCAGTGAGGCAGAATGTACCAGTCGACAAGCCTTTCATACAGAGCAGTTGACTAAGTAGGATCATTACAGCATCGGTAACCAGTGAGTCGTGAAAACACAAGGGAGACAACTGTAATGGATAACTCCCTCTAGAATCATACACGTAACACTAGATAATAAATTACGTCCCAACTTTCGATCTGTCATTGAAGTTGTGTACTATTATTCAAGCAATGACCCATTTGATCAAATCATCTGTTAGGGGGAGTGCGATGTGTATTATAACAGCTGATCTTATTCAGACTGGCAATGATCGGGACCTTCCACGCCACGGCCTATGGTATGGCCTGCTCATTTTGTGTGTCCTCAATTGTTTGAGTAATAAAAACATAGATATCTAATTTAGTATGCACAACGCGTTTCTGGTACAACTGTCCTCATGTACGCTTAAAATCGAAAGGTTGGAAAGCCATAGAATTTAGAAGTCTTGGAAAAAAACCGAAGGGCTTACAGAACATAACTAAATTGTCTGAGGGCAGCTATGTCTTAATTTTAATGATAATTACATTATTGAGGTCAGAACTGGATGTCATGAGTTCGGAAATGGCGTGATCCTTCAATATTAACAGATCTAGGCCAACCTGATATTTGCACTGCGTAGAATCACATCTATTTCAATTTTAATTTCCGTTTTATTATTTTTGTTTCCAGACGCAACCAGAGTACCTGTCAAGTCTAAAAATAGACATGAATGAGAACCCGTGATTTTAATTCAGATGCAATGATACCAAAAAATCACTAAAATAGTATTTAAGGTCTATTCTGGTAGAGATGAATATAAAATTAAAATATAATATCGATAAATTCAGACAATCATGATATAGAATCTCTATTTAATGCCTTTTAATTTCGAAAATAAAATTTAATTAGGTATATGTATATAACCGGATATTTTTCTCTCCAGAAAATATGACAATTAGACATTGGGTAGAAATAAGTTTATAATGATTTATAAACTACATTAAAATACAACGTTAAGAAAAAATCTTTATCAAGATTGACAAATTCTCGTTTTGATCAAAGTACCTTATTATATCAAAGACTTCTTCTAATAGAGATTCCACTTTAAAATCCATTATCTCGTACAAAAAAGCGAGATTTGATCATGTTTTCACAAAGGAAAACGGCTCCATTGATTGTGGTAAGGGTAAATTTATTACTGGCCTCCATGAAATTTAGCTAGAAAACAAACTATTAAGATATTGAATTTGTTAATACATTTTGTATTACAGTTCAATTTTGAAGCATGTAGAATATTTATACAAACCACGTTATCACAAACAATTATCAACAAATAACCAGGTTTATTACTCAAATACATCATGCTCTTTTGTCAATAATAATAAAGACATAATACATCTTATAAGAGATATTCTTCCACGCATTACCGTTACTGAAATTTACATTATGCATTCCACAAAAGTAGGATTGTATATTATGTAATTTGACTATCTCTAAAATCAAGGCATATATTTCAAACTGTAACTGAAATTTACAATAATGTGTGCAAAAGTAGGATTCATTGTATATTATGTAATTTGACTATCTCCAAAATCAAGGTATATATTTCAAATCCTTAGAATCTTCAGATCGTTAGGATCTTCAGACTGGCTTATATTTATATTTACTGTAAGATATCATTCTCTATCCAGAGTTGTCGTTCCTGCTACGCTACACAACATCTCTGTCAACGCTCATTACACAATTTTTTTGTAAAATTTATAAACAGTAAAAAAAATCTACTTAAAATTATTTTAATTATTGTAAATATCAATAAAGATGAAAATAAATCACTTATTTCAAATAAATTCTCTCTTCAAAATGATTTGTGATCGTTTTTAACTTTTTAATTTTTACCTCCGCAAAATAGTTCTCCAAGAAGTGGGGGGTAAAATCATTATTAAGAGAGAAATGATTTGAATTGAGTGATTTATTTTCGTCTTGATTGATATTTACAATAATTAAAACAATTTTAAGTACATTTTTTTTTTACTGTTTCTAAGTTTTACAGGAATCTTGTAAAATGAGCGTTGATAGAGATGTTGTGTAGCGTAGCAGGAACGACAACTCTAGATAGAGAATGGTAAATCAATCTGATTTTGACTATGCATCATATTAATAAATCCATCCCTATATATTTTATGGTATGGTCTACCGTTTTTCTAAATGATTTCCAGAAAGATGTATATTTGCACCAGCTGTTTTAATGGTGTCGTAAATTTCAAAGGGGACTTAATGATTTGAATTTGAATTGATTTTTGGTGTTTAACGCCACTTTCAGCAATATTTCACCTATATCATGGCGACCGGTTTTAGTGGTGGAAGAAGCTGGAGTACCTGGAGAGAACCACCGACCATGGGCAAGCAACTGGTAAACTTTATCACTTGCGGCTGCGAGCCGTGTGCACCTTTTTTGTAATTTACAAAGCCGGTCGTGAACCCACGCCGTATTGGTGATATGTTTGAAAATAAATATTGCGTTGCTTTAGATGCCGATAAAGGGGGGCATGGTATTAAACGCCACTTTCAACAATATTTCAGTGATATCGTGGGGGTCAGTTTTATTTGTGGAGGAAACCGGAGTACCCGGAGAAAGCCACCGGTCTGTCGCAAGTCATACTCTCCGGTGTTGAGGAGAATAATATATAAAAAAATAAACCAATTAAAATTATCATTTTATTATAAAGGAACATGTTTGTACCTTTAAAGACACCCTTTTATATTTTGATATCTAACACCTATGTTCTATATTCAAATCGTATATTTTACTTTTCAAACTTGAGCATCAATTATTATCGCGCTATATACGCAGAATTAAAAATAGAAACACTGAGGTCATCAACAAATGACGAATAAGACAAAAAAATAAACCAATGGAATTTCCTCAGAAAATATAAACTACACAATTATTGGTGCAACATGAATGCATTCTTTTCCTTTGAGCTTTTACCAGAATGTATGCAACAACTAAGAACTATGAAATAATACACACAGATAGGAGATATTACACACTTTAATCTGGGCAACAGTTTTATTACTCTCAGAGAGCCGTGCAATAATCAACGACCTAGATGTGACATTGCCATCTTCATGTTACACATCACGGTTTTCTCGTTCGATTGTTTAACCGTTTAACTCGTCTAACGGTGGTATAAATATGACTTTACAATTTGACAATGACAGCTATGAATTCAGGAACTATTAGAGTACCATAATCAACAAAGTCGATTCCGGTATTAATAACTTGTAGTCAAGAATTCCGAGATTCATACATCTATAGAAGAAACCAAGCAACAACAAACATGATATTAGAAGATAACAGTTACATTTATTGTACATTTCTGTTATGATATAAACAATTTCTTAGTAAATCTAGGGATCAGACATGACGATATCTAAGGAATTAACAAACTGATGAGGAAAATGTTTCTATAATCCTTAAAATCATTTCTACTTGATGGCCTTTATTCATATAAAATAAGTTGAATAATTTTATGACCATTTTCATTTATTTGTGTATAGAAAAAAACTCATGATTTATGATATAACAGCTAACAAAAGCCATTAGTATTTGCTAATTCGTAAACGTGTAATGTGTATTAGAGTCTCTTTATAAATTTATCTCGTTTCAATTATCTTTGCGTATCTTTGAGGTAAACATGTTATCTCTGTAGATAAGGGTAATAACAAAATTACCGAACTCCGAACATTCTTCCAAAGGGAAAGTCAACACTCATAAGTATATAAACAGACAAAATCAGTCGAACAACCGGAAAACTGTGAAAACCGTAATTATCCTGACTTGGTACAGGCATTTCCAAAGCATATCGTAGAAATATTCATTTTCATGGGGTTAAAATTTCGTTGTTTTATATCAAGACATTGCATTTTTTCAACTTCTAAAACGATAATTTTCCCAGGTTGATATGAAGAAAAATAAACATTTATTAAAGGATTGAATTCCTCTTTCTTCTATTCTGTTTGGTCGATTTGTATACGAAGCTATTTCAGATATAATACCGATTTCTGAAATGTTACATTCCATACCACGAATGCAAAAATGCTCTCTGAATACTGATGCAAGACAAAAACTGCTGGTATATATACAATGTAGACAATCCCAGTTGGTGTGACCACTTTTATTTGTATCTCTAATATGGTCCGGTATATGGACAATTGAGAACCATTTGTGTTTCGACGATGTACAATTGATGATTTCGATTTCCCTATTGTAAAAGTTTCAATTTTTAGTAGCAACATTTCTCCTACCTCGCTGCATACGGGTTGTTTGTAAACCTACTGATACGATATTCTACAATCTGTTTTGCTTATTGGGAATTTATTTTCAACATGGCGCTACTTTTGTATGACAAATTACTTAAGCAAGATTTTCTAAAAAACAAAAAAAAACCTGTACTGATGTCATCACTAACTTTAGAAATTATGAGGTAGCCATAATGAATTGCTTGATCAATGCCAAGTTCCAAATCTGAACTGCATGATTGCTGCAGAAATGTCACCAATATGAACTAATGACCTCTATTTGTCCTCCATTGTCTGCCTACTTCTGTAGGAAACTGTTAAAAATACCGGAAATCAGCGTTACTTTTACCGGCTATACGGCCTTACTGTCGTTACAAGTTATTCACGGTGTTTTAGCTTTGAAAAAGAATTTTTCCACTAAGGAAATACAAATGTATTTGTGGTCAAAATACATTTTGGTGGAATGTTTTCCGTGTGTGATAATATGGTGACTTGCAGCGTCTTTATTAGAGACGAATGAAGAGCGTCGAAAAATACCGGTAATTACGAGTAAAATAACGTACATACAACATCAAAAATGGAAACTCAAAAGGAAAATAAATCAAAGAACAAATGTTTAGATAATACCACGCATTCTGGAAGAAGGTTCAGCATCTACTTCCGCCAATATACATATTGCAGTTTTAAACACCTTCATTCGTGACCTTCTGAAGTGTTAATATATTTATCAATCTGTTTCTTTCACAAAAATAGCTGGAAATTTCGAAAATTCCACGTGAATACTTTTATTTAAAAAAAAATAGCTGATAAATTTTGTAGACAATTACTCTTCCAATATTGACAAAAACATATTAAATAAAAACAATTTCAAAATATTCTATCTCACTAACGACAAATATAATTAAACCATTTTCAAAATAATAAAAAAAATCATAATTAACATATTATATATACACAGTAATAAAATTTGTGCTGGCAAATAAAGCTGTTATGCTTCTGCTGTGAATGCCTTTAGCTATGATTTAGACAGCAAATTTGGTGATTATGTTTTTATATCTTAAAGATATAATATTATAGTATCTCGTAATACTAAAATGTCTAACAATGTTTACCATTGCAAAAATTAATTCAATTATCTCCGAAAATTTGTTATTCATAGTCAGGAATTAGAGGATGGCAAAAACGTCTACATTTTAATCAAAAATCATAATTAGTAAAAATAAATCAAAACAGGAGAGGATGTTTTTTTTGTTGTTGGTGTATTTTAGCACAGCGTGCGTATTTAATTTTATAAGGGGATATGGGTGTAAACAGAACATTTACAAAAATAAAAATTTAACAAATGGGAAAAATTTGTGCTGTTTTATTGCTAGTTATTACGTCACGATGAGAGTAAGACATTTCTTAGTATAACTCACATTGCTACGTAAACATAATGTTAATTCCTTATCTACAGAAGCATTTTGTTCATCTAATCTACAGAATCATTTTGTTTATCTAAGTACCACTACACTCTGAAGTAATATACTAGTCGTACATTAATATAAATGTCCTGCTTTAAAAAATAGTTAATTAAGTGGACTCATATCTCATTTACGTTATTTTTGTTTGTTTGCCAATAGTGGTGTCCAACACATATTGTGTTGTGTTTTAAGTTTTATTTTTCTTCGTCTTGTGTATCCTATGTTGTCTGCTTTTCTTGATTTTCCTTTTTTTTAATTGCCCCTTCGGTATTCTCTAACGTGTATATGTCCAGAGAAGAGTGGAATTAAAATTTCTGCAATGGACGAAAAAAGACCTTAAACTTCAAACACTAGTAAATCAATTATATACATTGAAAGGGGACCTGTACAAAGACCTTCTTCAAAAGAAATTTCATGGACTAAATATCGACAAATAGCCAAAATCATAGTTGGAACTTAGGAGGCGCGTAACCCAATGCTGTTCTCAGTAAAATCTTCAGTGTGTTGTTGTGTGTACTTAAACAACCGCGAGTAGATAACTCATGCATGAGGCCCATTAGGCGCGGGTCCCAATTGGGAGCAATTGGTCCAATTGCCTTAAAGCCGATCCTGGTTGGAATATTATATACTCTGGGATCATTAAGAGTAAGACATGCTTTGACATATTATATGCAATACCAATAACAGTATACAAGTCTTCAGTTACTAACAATGGCAAATTTCTCAAACTCTTTTAATTATATTATTTTTTAAATACTAGGCCTTAGATCTTTGCATGCATGCAGGGTTATTTATTGTTTTGTAGAATGTTGTATGTCAATAAACAATGCTGAGCCCATGTAATTCTATTCGCTAACTCATTATACCTTTTACATCACTGTACCTTTAAAATATTAAGTAATTACAATCTCAGAAACCAGAAACAACAGTTCAATACATTCTCAGAAGAAAAACAATTAAACTGAATTTAAAACAACATTTGTTGTTTCTAAAAGAAAATAATTCACTGAAAATAAAAAAGAATTTTAATTATGAGAATTTTGAAAGTAATTTTCTTTTTGTTGCACCACAAATACATTGTTGCAAGTCTACCTAATTACATTAGAGGTCCTGTTATACTATAGTACAACAAATGTTTATTCTTATCATAAACAACTGTTATTAATAGTAATTTTTAAGAGGGTGCTTTTAACTTTTATGGCCACTTGTGTTGTATTATATAACCAATAAGTAGAAGATAACGTTTAACGGTCTGTTAACGACGTCCATGTCTGTGTAAGATGTCTTGTTTTACAAATTAAAATGGCACTGGCTATGAGAATAATTTCCAGATAACAAACATATATTACTGCACACTCATTTATTTTGACAGTTAACCTAAAAAATAGCTGATGTCTTGATTTATCTTGCTATTGGAAATATATAGGATTTGTTTGTAACCAGTGCTATCTTGTCATAGTTGTCATAGGAGTAACATTACGTTCTGAGTTCCGTGTCTGTTACCATTTCCACATAAAACAATGTTCGGTTCTTCTTTACCTACAGTTTTTTGTAGGAGGGATCATGTCTTATTTACGTTATTTGTGTTTGTTCTCGAATAGTTGTGCCCAATACATATTGTGTTGTAGTTTTGTTTTGTTTTTCTTCGTCTTGTGTATCCCATGTTGCCAATTTCTCTAGATTGTTCATTTTTGATTGCCCCTTCGGTATTCTTTAACTAACAGATTCTACCTTCTTAGCCTATGAGTATTAAATAACCTGCAACTAAACTGTCCATGTTTATGTTGTCTTTCATTTTTGTGATAGTGTTTGGCCTTTTTAAGTGGAAGTAAATCTGTGCAGTTGTTTTTCATTGTTTGTTTAAATCTGTATTGTCGTTTGAAATCCTATTATCAGAGATTGGTTATGATTTCATTAACAGATTTAACCCCACCCCCGTTTATGTGCCTGGCCTTCCAATGCCATATGTTGTGGTCATTTTTGTATTGAATGGCTTGCGGTGAGAGGTGATTTCTTGTTTTGTTGATATTGGTGGAATTGTTGTCCATCACTGTTTAAGTTTTCTATTCATAATGTATTTGGTATTTTATTATATAAAAACAAAATATATAAATTGCATTTGTGCTGCTTCATTGTGCGAAAAGTTAGATTGAATAGAATTACACATCTGTACGTACACGCAGCGCCATTTCATATGTATACAATGCCTTGCCATGTTAAAGGTTACCATTTCATATGTATACAATGCCTTGCCATGTTAAAGGTTACCATTTTGACAAGTATTAATAGTTTTTAAAATTAGTATTTCCCGGTTTATCCTTATATTTCAATTTCCATTTCAACAGCTGACCTTCTATTTACCATTAAACTCTTTGCGCTTACATTGTAGGTTTTAATATTGCCAATAGAAGACATGCTTTTGTAGCACACATTGTAGCGATTAATCCCATAATTGTAGGCAGCAATTTATTCGTATTTCTTATTTCAGTTGAAAATTCAAAGTCGATCTGACCCTCTAAGAGTAATTGATGTTAAATATGGCACGTATTCTTTGGTGCTGCTTATTGATTTATTATATTTTACGGTTGATTATCTAGTCATTAAGTACGGTCAAACAAATCTGTTACAAAATGAATATTCATTAGAAATTATGTATATATGCACTATGTCTTTTACAAAGTAGAACAAATATAATCTCTTCTTCTGGTGTGTGGTCCCCACGAAAACTGACAATATTGTCCCGACGAGCATGCATTATTGAGCAAATACTATTTTTGCTTGCGTATCTGTAAAATATATGTTATATTTCTGTATTTACACAAGCTCAATGCCATAAACTAAACCAAGAATCAAATGATATGTTGCATGTTTATTCAAGAAACTTTCGGCCAATCTCTCTGAGCATTTTCAACTTTTCAACTTGTGTAAAAGTTTATTCAGTAACAAGCTTGAACAATGTACTGATGGTCAGTTTACAGTATCAATAGTGATGGTATATAGAGCGACCAACCCTACATCAAACATCTTGAACAATGTACTGATGGTCAGTATCAATAGTGATGGTATTTAGAGTGACCAACCCTACATCAAACATCTTGAACAATGTACTGATGGTCAGTATCAATAGTGATGGTATATAGAGTGACCAACCCTACATCAAACATCTTTAACAATGTACTGATGGTCAGTATCAATAGTGATGGTATATAGAGCGACCAACCCTACATCAAACATCTTGAACAATGTACTGATGGTCAGTATCAATAGT
>MJUT01024236.1:121418-140237 GCA_002080005.1 Gigantidas platifrons
GTCAGAGCTAGCCAGTGGCATTCAAAACATATAAACACATACCAATATGTCAGAGCTAGCCAGTGGCATTCAAAACATATAAACACATACCAATGATTTCGAATATATGAAAAGAAAACATATGTAAACAGATACCAATGTTGCCGAATCAATGTCATATAAAGCAGAAAACACTTACCTCTGTTGCAGAGCGAATACCATCCTGAAAACAGAAAAAAACTCATTAGATGTGACAAATTGTAAAAGTACCTCCTCTTGGTCAAGAGAAAAATAATGTGTTTGAAATAGGCTGATGCTTAATACTATTACAATTGCTAAGCATAGTAACATTGTATACCCCTTTTCTTTTCTTTCTTGGAACAGCTGATCTGACATTATAATATGTTGACGTTCAAGAACAGACAAATTATATGGTTAATATGACAAAAAGTTAGCTTTCAAGAGGACACGTCCTGTATGGATAAGTTCGGAGAAACCTCACTCTAAAAGGCGGACTATTAATCAAGCCAACTGCGAAGAGAGTGAACTTTTAAAGTGGGCTGCTCTGAAGATCTACAAGCTGATTAATTTCATTTATATTTTGAGGGCCAGGGTGGCTCAATGAGTTAGGTAGCTGGATTACCTAATAACTCATACGAGCCTATCACCAATACGGCGTGGGTTCGCGCCCGGCTTTGTAAATTACAAAGAGGGGTTCACTCGACCCGTAGTCGCAAGTGATAAAGTTTACCAGTTGCTTGCCCATGGTCGATGGTTCTCTCCGGGTACTCCGGCTTCCTCCACCACTAAAACTGGTCGCCATGATATAGCTGAAATATTGCTGAAAGTGGCGTTAAACACAATAAATCAAATCAAATCAAATTATTTATATTTAACATACAAATGAATTCGCTTGAAAATAACAAAACATTTCAGAAGGTTTAACCAAATATACCTTAAGTTATTATGAGACAAAGATTGGGTCTAAAGACGAAACATTACTACACCGTACAGTAATAGGACCGCAAACGTTTCCGGTCGTATAAAAACTGGTATTATACCAACCAATGTAATCAAAAAAAAAAAAAACAACATGTATGGTATTTTGCAATTTAATCCTTATACGTACTCCATTTATTGCATTATTAGGCAAATCTGCTTGTAACTGAAACATAAATATATCATAGTGCATTTACAAGTCTTAAATTTTCTCGTTTTCAGCTATGGATCAAATTCAACACATTTAAGATCTATCATCATAAGTGCTTTCGGAAAAACAAGTTCTAGACATGTTAACCTGACAACAAATTTCACACGCCTAATTGAAATTTTCTCGGGCAAAACTGAAATATCCATAGACACAATATTAAGAGAATCATAGACTTCCATTAAAGTAATGCGTAATTTTTCACATGAATCAACAAAAACACATTTGCCTATATATGCAATATAAGCCTTCATTGCATGACAGCATGTCAATCTATATGCTTATTACACGGTCACATAGATCGGATCGAATATAAAAACTGTACACAATCATTTTACTTCAGAGAGTTTATATAGTCACCAAAAGATCAAATATAAAGTGTACACAATTGTACGATCAGATAGATTACAGTCACCAAAAGATCAAATATATTGTGTACACAATTATACTATGAGATAGATTATATAGACTAAGACTAAATAGAAACAATTGTACAAAGACATACAATGTAGTCACAGAGATCAAATACACACGCAATTGTTCTTCATATATATATATATCATAATACAACAGAAACCAAATGTATATATATATATATAGTGTACACAACTGTTCTTGAGGTCAACTATACAGTCACATAAATGAAATATAAACAGTTTACTGTTTCACACTAATTTTATGGTTGGAGGACGAATATGATGCTTAACGTAATTTTCAACAATATTTCAGCTATATCATAGTGGTCAGTTTTATTTGTGGAGGAAACCAGAGTGCCATTGAAAAACCACAAACTTGTCGAAAGTCACTGACACACTTTATCACATAATGTTGTATGAAGTACATATCGCCATGAGCGCGATTCGAACTCACAACTTTAGTGGTGATCGGCACTGATTGCACAGGTAGTTGTAAATCCAACTATCATACGATCACTACCACGACAAACACAACTCCCCCTGTGACCGTGAAATGTCAAACACCAATAATAAAAGTGTTGCTTATGTACTTTAATGTGTGTCTAGGTGTAATGTTGGATGTACATTTGCATAATGTACATTTACATCCATATTTATTTCTTACTAACTGACGTGTCATGTCTATTTTTAGATTGAAACGCCGCAATGGATTGTGATTTAAATGAAACTTCGTCCTTGGAAGGTGTGCGCAACTTTACCGGAAATGTAGCGGAACAAACCATATTAAAAGGAATACACAATATATTCTATGACTATGGACTTCCGATCGTTTGTCTTTTTGGCATCGTTGGTAATATGCTCAATCTTGCTATTCTTACAAGAAGGAAACTAAAACGATCATATCGTACTGTAGAACAAGCAGCTAATGTTTGTTTGATAGGCTTAGCATTGTCAGATTTGTTATTTTGTACGTTTGCCTTTCCTACAACTTTCAGACCACGGGATGGCTTATACCTACGAAAAGATTTTATATTTTATTACGGATTATATTCCGCTGCCTTCATCAATGTTTTCATAATGGCTAGTACATGGATGACGGTTACTATGGCAACCGAACGATATATAGCAATATGCCATCCACTGAATCAAACATTGTTCATGACACTACGACGAACAAAGTTAATTATTGTGATAGTTTATATAATGGCTTTTGCTTTTAACGTTCCAGTTCTATGGCGGTACAAAATTGAATCGGCATGTGTTAATTCTACACGGATGTTTCAAGTACAACCAGTCCCACTAGGAAACGACCCAGTGAAGGACAACATCTACCGGCTACTGTGGGCCATTATGGGAAATTTTATTCCTCTTATTCTACTGATTGGATTTAATATCAAAATATGCTGGAAAGTGCACCAATCGTATCGATATCGACAGAGGTTTCAAGTCTCAGACAGAGAGCGCCACGATTCTAGCAACACACTTACTATCACATTAATAACAATTGTAGTCATGTTCTTCATTTTAGTGGCGCCATCTGAGATTGTTTTATTTTTCATGGAGCAAACAAATCGCAACGCTAGTAACAGAGATTCGTATAATGCTATAGAAGCCATCATGAATTTTATGCAAACTGTCAATTTTTCAGTGAACTTTGCCCTCTATTGTATTATTAGTCCTTACTTCAGAAGGACGTTACGATATATGTTCTGTTGCCATTGGTATCACAACAGACGACAGTCATACAAACTGAGCATGTCTGAAACCACCTATCATATGCCACTGAAAAAAATGTCTGGTTTGCTAAGATAAAACTATAGATGTATTAATATAGATATATACTGTAAACTTTGATATAAGCTATTATTTCGCATATGCAAAATAAAGCTTCTTTTAGATTAATAATAGTATACATCGACCTGGCATTGTATGTCTACAGCCCGAGTAGTTTATAAAGTATGGTTAATTTGTACATTTTATTTCCATATATCAAGATATTGATCATGTGTACAAAATGGGAGTATATTTACTATGTACACTCGCATGCATCTTTAAGGAACGATTATCGATAAGAAACTGAATAAAAACCAAATCAAAGATAAGCACAAGTTTTATTAGATCTATAAGACTATAACTAAGACATTCATTATGTGGAATATCAATATCCACACACTAACATGGTTTTAAAGTCAAGAAAACATCAATAAAAACAAACAATCATAAAATATTTTACATAGTGACACTGAATCACACTTAGTCACAGTTCATAAACGTAGCAAAACAATATTAAATACAATAGATTTAAGTAGATGTATAAGCCGGATGCATCGGTGATGTAACGGTTAGCGTGATCGCCTCGACACGGTAGATCGTGGGTTCGACTCCGTAATTGGGTCTAACAGAATACCACAAAATTGGTAGGTGTTGCTTCTCCACAGAGCACGCAACACTAAAGAGTAAGAGTACATACTGGTTACCAAGGAAACAGAATAATGTGTCTGTCTAAATGGCGCGACATGAAGGAATCAGAATAGTGTGTCTGTCTAAATGGCGCGACATGAAGGAATCAGAATAGTGTGTCTGTCTAAATGGCGCGACATGAAGGAATCAGAATAGTGTGTCTGTCTAAATGGCGCGACATGAAGGAATCAGAATAGTGTGTCTGTCTAAATGGCGCGACATGAAGGAATCAGAATAGTGTGTCTGTCTAAATGGCGCGACATGGCGACAGGGGACCATTACTTAAGTGAAATAGCACTATCAAAATACATCTAGGCGTGTTGGTGTGGTTCAAGGCAGACATCACTATCATCATCGCATCAAAATGTAACTTATTCTCGTCATAATATAGCATAAAAATTGCTCATTTGGCGTTACAAAATAATCACCCACTCATAAAGCAATGGTGTCTACAGCGTTGTCCATGTTTAACCAGTGCCTATTGTGCTTCGCTTTACAATATTTGAAGGGTATCAGGGAATATGTTATATCGAGTACACGTATAAAGCAATGGTGTCTACAGCGTTGTCCATGTTTAACCAGTGTCTATTGTGCTTCGCTTTACAATATTTAAAGGGTACCAGGGAATATGTTATATCGAGTACACCTATAAAGCAAATGCTTACATATGTACCTTAATGTAGGATTACAGTTATGGTGTTCGACAAAACTTTCAATAATATTTCAGTTATATCATGGAGGTAGTTTTATTGGTAGAGGAAACCAGAGTACCCGGAGAAAACAACCGACATGCCGCAAGTCATTGAAAAACTTTCACATAATGTTGTATCGAGTGCGCCTCACTATGAACAGGATTCGAACTCACAACTTTAAAGATGATAGGCATTGGTTGAACAAGTAGCTGTAAATCCAACTACCATTTGATCACGACCACGAGGGGCCCATAAAACAATGTAGGCACTAATTTCAGTATATGAAGAGTTTGAAGATACAACAGGGGTAATCAGAATCCGTAAATCTAAGAAATACAGACAACACAATGGACAAAAGAAAATGGACAAAAGGACAAACAACAATATACAAAACATACATGTGTATAAAACTAAAAATTGAGGAACTAAAAATGGGAGTGAACTCCGTTACTCCGGAGTATAAAGCATAGTACATCGCCACCTAAAATCAACGGTAGATTGGCATGAGAATGATGGTCACGTGGTATATATATCATTGAATTGTGGTAAATTAAACGACTTCAATCTTTCACAAGCATGATCATTTCTGGGTCATAAAATTGCCATTTTTCATCCTACAAGGCGATTGCTTTGTTTACTTTAAGCTATTTTCATTTTATTTTCAGCTAAACTGTGCCCACGCCTGAGTAATTAATTATAAATAGAGAAACTGAAACAGATTTGGGGAAAATCAATGGGAAAATATTTCAATGTCAGATAAATATATAATAGAAAAACGAAACAAGAACCACACAACGTCATTTGGTGCTTCAAAATTCAGAAATGAGGGATTTGGCTTATACAGTTTAAAGCCACTTGCACAATATTTCAGTTATATCGTGGCAATTAAGAAATGATATTTTGATTATCAGTAATTGGTGAAAATATAATATAAGTAACAAAAGTCATAATTCATTCATTTTAAAATACAATGGCATGTCAGGACACGTTTCATTATTTTTTTTTTCTTCAAATATTCATTTCTTCCTTTCAATTACGTAATTTCAGAAATGTGGCATGTTTAAAAATAATAAGACTTCTTACAACATTTATTTATCAGCTTAAAGTGTTCATAAACAAATATAAAAGAAATTACAAAGAAGGGACAATTGCCACCCTCGGAAATCTGACTTGATTTATGGCAGAAGACATGCTAGTTGATGCTATATCTAAAGTCAGACGTTTAACATGCTACCTTAAAAACATAGTGCTGCTTTATATATTTATTGTATTCAAGACAACAATTATTTAGATATCTATGTTGGTATCAATCCATATCATTGAACTCTGAAATCACAATCATGTTAATTACAATAAATAAGTATTGTTAGAACATCATTATAGTCTATACCGTTACATTCAATACCAAAAGTAATGCTAATTGCTTAATTATAACATGATATTCCTTATGGTCAAATTAAATACCAAAGAGTAATGCTAATTATATCATGTACAAAGGAAGCATATTCCCATTTTTCTTCTCCATGCATAAACAAATTTTCCAAGAAAATGGCACAGCTCTGTTTTAATGAAAACAAGTTCACATTCGGGTCATGATTACTACATTTGGTTTATATCAACAACATATGCAACAATTCTTTTCTCTTTCCCTCTGTTCATAGTACTATTGTAAAAACAATCAAAGACAAAGATAAGATACAAAAAACATAAAAGTCAAAACAAATTCTTTCTTCTATATTTTAATTAATCAAATGAAAAACAAAAATACCACACTGTCAGAATAATTCTAAAATACCACACTGTCAGAATAGTTCTAAAATTCAATAGAAAAACACAAAATACCACACTGTCAGAACAGTTCTAAAATCCTATAGAAAAACACAAAATACCACACTGTCAGAACAGTTCTAAAATCCTATAGAAAAACAAAAAAAATACCACACTGTCGGAACAGTTCCAAAATCCTATAGAAAAACACAAAATACCACACTGTCGGCACAGTTCTAAAATCCTATAGAAAAACACAAAATACCACACTGTCAGAACAGTTCCAAAATCCTAGAGAAAAACACAAAATACCACACTGTCAGAACAGTTCTAAAATCATAGAGAAAAACACAAAATACCACACTGTCAGAACAGTTCTAAAATCCTATAGAAAAACACAAAATACCACACTGTCAGAACAGTTCTAAAATCCTATAGACAAACAAAAAAAATACCACACTGTCGGAACAGTTCCAAAATCCTATAGAAAAACACAAAATACCACACTGTCGGCACAGTTGTAAAATCCTATAGAAAAACACAAAATACCACACTGTCAGAACAGTTGTAAAATCCTAGAGAAAAACACAAAATACCACACTGTCAGAACAGTTGTAAAATCCTATAGAAAAACACAAAATACCACACTGTCGGAACAGTTCTAAAATCCTATAGAAAAACAAAAAAATACCACACAGTCAGAATAATTCCAAAATTCAATATCAAATTTGCATAAAAACGCTAAAACATAACAAACACAAAAGTAAACATAAAACAAGAGAACAAACACGAAGTTACATAATGAAAACGTAGGTTTCAAATTTACTGCGCACGACGAGTTTCTTGAATAATGTTCATCATGTTCAGGTACAATTACGCTCATAGTCAAAAGTTTGGAAAGCCATATAATTTTTAAACAAAATCTTTGGGAACAAGTAGACAAATGGACCTAATCAGTATAGCGAAAATCTGCTAAGCTTACCTATCCATGAGGAAGATTGAATTTAGTTTTCATCAATAACATTATTTAAAATCATTTAAAAAAAATACGCCAGTAATCATATGACCAGTTAAAAGTTGTGAATGAATGTCTCATTTTCTTTTCTTCATCTTTTCTGATGTTGTTGAAAATACAGAATCAGCACTCGTTTTTGTGCAGCATGGAGATAAAAGTTATTTTGGTGTATCACGTGACATATGACGTGACGAAAAAATAAACGTCTAATAACTAGAGCAGTAAAACACACATGGGTTTTGTCAGTTAATTCAATAAATCACCCACCATTACCGTAGAATCCATGCTATGATTTTATAATCTTTTATAATTAAAATATAATCATAACTAAATTTACTTCGAGACCTGTCATACATCATATCATGCAATCACCTTAAAATAATCTTCTAGTTCACCTAGATACAAGCTGGTTTATACATGGCCGACAATGCCATATAAAAAACTTAGATCATATTCAGCGTATCAATATGTATTTAAAATCTTATAACATCCGTGTCACGTACAACAATTAATGTACTTCAATAAAATCTTATAACATCCGTGTCACGTACAACAATTAATGTACTTCAATAAAATCTTATAACATCCGTGTCACGTACAACAATTAATGTACTTCAATAAAATCTTATAACATCCGTGTCACGTACAACAATTAATGTACTTCAAGAGATATGCATGTCGTACAGAGAACAATGCAAATCAAAAATAGTATAATAAACGTTAGAGAAAATAGAAGGATCAATAAGGAATGGACAATCCAGAGACACAGGCAACACTAGGTGCAAGACAGAAAACAAAGACGGACAATCCAGAGACACAGGCAACATTAGGTGTAAGACAGAGAACAAAGACGGACAATCCAGAGACACAGGCAACATTAGGTGTAAGACAGAGAACAAAGACGGACAATCCAGAGACACAGGCAACATTAGGTGTAAGATAGAGAACAAAGACGGACAATCCAGAGACACAGGCAACATTAGGTGTAAGACAGAGAACAAAGACGGACAATCCAGAGACACAGGCAACATTAGGTGCAAGACAGAGAACAAAGACGGACAATCCAGAGACACAGGCAACATTAGGTGTAAGACAGAGAACAAAGACGGACAATCCAGAGACACAGGCAACATTAGATGTAAGACAGAGAACAAAGACAAACAAACCAAAACACACAACACAGAAAACTAAAAACATGAGTAACACAGACCACCACCAATTTGTTTTTACTTTAACACTTAATTTAATTAATACTCCACGTCATTTGTGCATAGTTTTAAGCTCAGAAACACCATGATCAGCCGATATGCTATATCACTATAGAGTTGTGCTATTGGTGTTTAACGGCACTTTCATTGATAGTTCGCGACAGTAAGTCATATGGCAGAGGAAACTACCGATAAGTCACTGTGAAAATGTATGACATTAAGTTGTATCGAGTGCATATGGACATGGGATGAAATCGAACTCGCAATGCTTAGTGGAATTAGACACAGATTACATACATGTTGATAGATGTCGATCTAACTACCATACAAACACACCCATCACTACCTATAGCAATCGTTCATTTGTAGCAATATAAAATAAATACTCATTTTGTGTTCATTCCTATATTTTATCACAGACAGCAATCGTTTCATTTGTAACAACTTAGTGGTAATATAGCGCAAATGAACGATTCCCATTGGTGTGATACTTGTGTTATAAAACAACATAGCTGTTTACGTTTATTTGCAATAAATGATTATATATGGCCATACTGTCTTGTTGAGGGATGTAAGAGAATATGTGAACACGCCATATTGTTATTTTAAGCAATTACTATCATTGTCATTTCCTGATTTATTAATTGAGCCCAGAAGTACTCTTTTTACATGCTTGAAATTACATGAAAGCCGCAAACTAAATATATATTAATGACCAATTGGTTTAAAAGTTCAAACAAATACCACAGGGAAATGTCCAATACATCTGACTATGTGAATTACATATAAAGTGGTCTTAGTTTACTATAACAGACATGGCTTCAATATCATTGCAGTTTTATGAACATTTACTTAAACAGTTAGAGGCTTATCATAACTAGAATAGTGAGTTCTATGTCCACCTGTGGCGAGAATTACTCTATACAACTTTATGCGATAATGTTTGTCATTGTTTTCTCCTGCCATTCCGGCTTCCCACATGAATATAACTGACCGACACTGGTTTATAGTGCAGATCGTATTCCTCGGTTTGTTGATTTATATATTTCAGTTCCATGTTGTGATGTCTGCTACGATTTTCGAATAAAAATATATTTGTGTCGTATTTACTTTTATCTGTTTCGTATGAGGTTCATTTCGGGAAGAATAAAATAAATGTACTTCAATCAATATAGTATATACAAATGTACATGTTTTCTTCCTCAATACGGACAATTCGAAGATCACTAGTTCAAATGTACGAAATTGTATAACTCCCAGCTGCATCGCTTCTTTTTCAGTTTGAAAGGCACATTACACTCTCCATAGCCACACATCAGACACTTTGGCCGATTTGGGCTTACTTGCCCCTAAAGATTTTTAGGTTAGTTGGTGTTCCATTCTTTTGAATACTAGCGTACTAGATGCAGATTATTCCAGAACCGTGGCGTGTACACTAAATTGTATTTCAGTTAATTATAATTCCTCAAATAACAATACAGTGTAGATGATATGTGTAACAAACACTTATTGACTGTTATTATCGCCAGTCATATTTTATTGTTTTTTAACCACCAATACTGGATAATGGTGAGTGTTGTTCTACACTTTTTATACTTTTTCAATTATATTTTGTTGTCTACGGTATCATTTTGCAACGATCCAACATCAACGCATCAATTACTGTTAAGACCTGTATGCATTGTACACAAACAATAACCTTCAATTAATTATAATATACTCAAAGTAATGGGAGATATCTAGAATAACTGGTGGTCATATTTATGACAAAAACAAATCAAACCTTTTATAATGGATACTGAGTTATGACAATGGTAACTGAGACACAAATACCACGATAGTCGTTTGGTTTAAAGACAGTTATCATAATTTTCGGGTATATTGTGACTATATTTCGAGAGCAACTCCCGGACATGTATAGTATATCTGGACGTGAACTAAACGTCAGCTGTTGTACTTGCAGTCAGACGTTAGTTACCTTAAGCACTTGACCACCCCCCCCCCCCCCTCCCCCACACACACACACACCCACAACTGTTATTGTATACTATTTTAATATCAGTTTTACTACTATTGACATTTATTATAATTACAGAGTATGTTCAGCATGTTAATATATTTACCCAAGAATGTAAAACATCTCTGAAACAATCAAAGTAACTGCACATGACCGGACAATAACAGGCTAGCCCTTATTTCATATGGGTTTCATATACAAAACGCAAAATTTGCGTTTTACAATAATCACTTATGCATGGGTATCAATGATTATTAAGTTTAGATATACATGTAAAACATATTCGACATCTGGATATCGTATTTGTTGTTTATTAAATTAATATACCATAATAAAAGTTGTTCACCATTATTATTTAACATGCACAAAACATTGGTTAATGTAGAGTTTGCCAGACATCAAAATTTACATTACGTTAGCATTTGTTTTATTGTTGAACTTGCGTTGTTAATTTGTGGAAATTAAGTGGAAACTTGACTTAATTCCCCCTACAGCACATTCCTCACTATATATTTAATAATAATGATTCATACACAAGTCTGTTGATGAATATCTTTCTTAAAGTAATTAATCCCTTAACAATTAAGAATATTAAAGATATTCAGAATTAGGTTGCGGCTGAAGGCTGAAAATCTGTCTAGAAAAATCTCAATTTACCTTGTCCAATACAGACAGAGCAAGGTCAATATAATATAACCTTTGGTTAACTTTTATCAGAATTGCAACCTGTCCTTGATTCACAATATGCAGGGAACAGAACTCTATAATATAATTGATTTTTATACAGCTATAATTTTAATCCAATCAAAAACACCCATTTAAGACATGTGACCGTACATTATTTTTCCCGTATTGTACAACCGGAAGCCGTATTTTTTCCGTATTGGACGTCCCGAAAAATCCGTATTTTTTTCGTATTGTACATTATGTAAGGGAAGTAACTCGTTGATTTTTGTCGTCTGTTTACAAACAAAACAAACAGGAAAATGTTAAATGACGATGAAATAGTAAGGATTGTGTGGAGGCACAAGTACCGAAAAATAGAAAACTAAATAGAATAATAAGTATTGTTGATCAGTTATTTTGCTGTTTTTAATTCACTTTTAGAGTTTACGAGATCTGTATTGATACAGAACATTTTCCTAACGAACTTGATAAGTACTGTTGTGCAGTTGTTCTATTTAGACTGTATTAAAAGTTCAACATAAAATTGTTGTTATAGTATTGATCATTTCAGCTGTATAATAAATAGGTCATTATACAGTGTTATCTACAATATGGAAATTTATTACATACTTAGTTAAAATAAAGGCATTTTTGTATGACCAATATGACCGGAAGTAAACTGTCCATATTTTCACACCCCGGGAAAATAACCGGTTATTGGATTACTACAAGATCATTTCCATATCGAGGTCCATATTGGCCCGGGCCAATATGGGCCTCGATTTCGTCTCAGGCCAATATGGGTGTCTCTTTTCTAGATGTCGGAAGTATGTAATAAATAGTTTAATACATGGGCATTTCCATATTGGCCTGGTTATCATCCCTCGACCCATACTGGCCCTCGACTGCGTCTCGGACCAATATGGGGGTCTCGGGATGATAACCAGGCCAATATGGAAATGCCCATGTATTAATCTGTATATATTGTACTCGTCCGTATTGTATTGAAAACCCGTATTGGACTCGATGCCTGTGGCGTCTCGTCCAATACGGGTTTTCAATACAATAGACTCGTACAATATCTTTCCACATTGTACATAACACTGTATAATAACCTATTAATAATGAACAAAGCATGTAAAACCATGCTAAATACATTGTCCAAGGTTGTGTGCATTAAATTTGATAGCCACATATTCCTTATGACTATCCTAGGTTATCCGCAACTTGATCTCATTTATTAATTTTCCTTATGACTGGAATCCTAGGTTATCCGCAACTTGATCTGTTTTATTAATGTGTCTAATCATAGTTGCTAAAGTATGTAGTAAGTATGAAAGGCAGAAGACAGCAAGACGTGATAAAAAAAAATATCGCAAATCACTACGAGTGTTTTTACTCGAGCTAGAAAAAGAGACTATCGGAACATATCGCCAACTAACATTTAATTGGGCTATTTTAGAATACGGGTATGAAAATCATGCTAGACAGCTGTAAGACCGTAGGACCGGGTTATTTGGACTATTGGTGTTTCACGTCAGTCAACATTTTGCTTCAGCTGTATTAGGAATATTAGAAGTAATAGGGAAGAAAGTCTTGACAGGTATGACGGACTGATTGCTTAACATCCGACCTTGGATCGGTCTGGAAATTTAAAATTTCGGGTGGGTATTGGGGTGTGAACCCATGTCAGCAGTGGTAAACTTGTGGTCGTAAGTCAACTTTTTCTAAACCACTCGGTCACCCATACCAATTGATTGATTGATGTTTAAAGTTGGCGTTAAACACCAATTAATCAACCATTGCGGATGGCGTCATACCTTAGCACAATGGCATACATGATCTCCAAGAAAACCATTTGGTCCGGACGGTCGACATCGGTAACTATATCCCCTTTCTGTTAGAGAAGATAAGCATAATACAGACGATCAACCAATGATCAGTCCTGGTCATATTTAGGTCAACAGATATGACAAAGCACAAAAAACGAAACCTATATAGATAGTTGACAAAACAGATGCCATGCGCAAAGTGATGACAACATCAGACATTTGATTCGATAAAGCAAAAGAATAAAAACGAAGAAGTAGAATACAGACGCGACGAACTTCTGTAACAATGAAAATAATTAGCTATAAATTCGTGTGCTACTTGACATTGTGCTAATGACGTTAAGAAAATAATACAGTTCTTAAATAGTCGTTGAATTAATTTGTTTTTCTCAATTGATTGTTCTGTATTTGATATCTATGTCAATCATGTTTAACGGCTGATGAGCAATTTATTAGCTTTTTCATGGCGAAAACTAGTTACTTCTTTTTGATGAAATGATTGCTTCATTGATTGATTGATTGTTTGGTGTTTAGATGAAATGATGACGATGTCTATTTTGTACTAGACCAACACGTTGAGTGGGATTTGTATATCACATTGCTAGCGCACTGAAATAGTAGTCAGCAGGTAGACATAATACTCGGACAGGTTATCCCAACTCTGATACAGCTATACTTTTATCTTACTCCATAATGCTGTGTATTTAGTGGAAAAGCAACAAATACCAATCATTGTAGTCTTTTGGTGTTTAATATCTATGTCGATCATATAGATCCCAATCAGCAGGATATCAAAATCATATACAGGGATTTTCTGCTGCTATAAATTTAACGAGAAATGCAATTAAACTACAAACAAAACAAAAGATGTCGCTACGACCTTCAAAGAGAACTTCCGATGAAGCTTTATTGCCTCATGTCTGGTCTTATTTTATCTGTATTTGCAGCAAAATTATGAGGGAGTGATTGATGTTTAACGGCTTATGAGCAATTTATTACCTTTCTTTCATGTGGAGAACTAGTTCCTACTTTTTGATGAAATGATTGATTAATTGATTAGTTGGTTTTAATGCCAACTTTAGATGAAATGATGACGATATCTATTTTGTACTAGATCAACACGCTGAGTCGGATATGTATAGCATAGTACTAGCTCACTAAAATAACAGTCAACAGGTAGACATATCGCTCCCACTCGGACAGGTTATCATGACTCTAATACAGCTAGACTGTTCTCTTCTCCTTAATGCTGCGTCTTTAAGGGAAGAGCAGCCAATACCAATCTTTGTAGTATTTGGTGGCTCCCGACCTGTGATCAAACCGAAGATCTAACGTACTCGAGGCGATCAAGCTAACATTATACTACAAAGATGGTTAGTAAAATTATGTCACATTGTGCTAATTTTTTAAATATTATTCAAGATAAATTGTACTACACTTATCGTATCATAAACTTCTTTGTGGACTATGAAGGATGTTTTAAATAATAAGTGCCTTTTTGCGATAAATGCGCTTTTCACCTACCTATGCAAAGGGTTCACATTACCATAAAAGAGCAGATCACGCCATTCGCGTAGTGTACTCTGTACAACTTTACATGTAAATGTTCATCAGTTATTTTTGTCAGATCGGTGGGTTTTTTTCTTTTTTGTTTTTGTTTTTGTTTGTCTTTTTTGTTTTTGTTTTTGTTTTTGTTTGTTTGTTTGTTTGTTCTTTGGGCTACTTAAGTTTCCTCCATCAATAAAACTGCAGGCCATGATATAACAGTAATGTTTTTAGAAGTGATGTTAAGTACACATAGCCCTAATGATCATTAGATCAACAAAACACCCTATTCCGAGTATATAGACAACACGGACCTTCGTCACAAACATAAGCAAACCTTGTTTTAATATATCGTGTATCTCATATTTATGAAGGGGACTCAATATTTTTTTAATTACTTTTGTGTTAATACTGTAATTATTGCGATGTTATAACTGAATTGACAACAATGCAATTCTGTCAAATTAAAAAAATCAAACACTGGCTATTACATTATGTCTTGAGAGGAACGGCCAAAGGGGAGTAACTTCAATTTCACTACTAAAACAAACTGTTATAATTAGAGTTGTCTCCTTTTCAACAGTCGGCGAAATAATATTATATTCACGTCAACAGTAACAACATGAAAAACACAAAAATATACCACACTGTCGGGAACAATTCTAAAATTAAAAATATACCACTGTCGGGAACAATTCTAAAATTAAAAATATACCACACTGTCGGGAACAATTCTAAAATTAAATATCAAAATCGTAGAAAGAGACAAAATCTATACCCCGGTGAAATTAACAAATATCAGTCATTCTAATGAAATGTGACCAAAGTAGTGTTTTTCGTGTCGCATATAATGATGGGCGATTAAAAATGATCTTAAGTGTACCAGGTGGCGAAAATTGTATTTGCTCTTCAATGGGATGTTCAATTGACAATTAAAACAAATTGGACTACCTTACGACATTGTTAAGGGCTGATTTTCAGGATGTTAAATTTCAGTTGTGTACGAAAACGTCATGTCGCTTGCAAAGATGTCACTATAATAGATGCTTTATTTTAATTTGCCTTGTGATGAAGACGATAAACATTCAACAAATTTTTATGCACAAAGGTGTTAGGAATGTATTGCAAAATTATTTTTGTATGAGTATTACAAAATAGGCTTGATATCACAGTAACTTAACTGTCGCAAAAATGCTCCTAACTTCCGTAACACTTTCAAAATCAATTGTTGAGAAATCATACCAAGCAGCTGAATTTAAACATTTCTAGCAATGGAAATAGAATAGCTCAATTCCCTGACCAAGCATTTATCGAATTAATTACTCCAAACGTTTTCGAACAAGACATGCAAATCTTAAAATTTTCGAATGTCTCCTTTAAGAGACTAACTTCCGTAACACAATATTTAGCCATTTTGGTCCGATCTACTGCTCCCATCCTAGAACTACAAATAAAGCAGAATAAAATCTTTAAATATTTGAATTAGGGGTGAGTACATATTACGGGAATTGTAAACTAGTTACTTTTTATTGCTTATACTAACTTCCGTAACTTCTAACTTCCGTAACAGTTTTCTTCACGGAATTCCTCATCTTTCCGGAAACCGAATCCACTAAGCTTATTAGTTTTTCATACATCACCGGATGTTGTTCTCTGGAAAAGCAGACAGCTTTTTAGATAATCCTCAATGAAAACGGAGACATTAGAAAGAAAACCAAGGTAAGTTTTATTTGATGATGGAATATATATTATATTTTCATTATTAATATACCGTAGTATAAAAAGTATTTAGTTTTAATAAATTCATACAGTTACCAAAACGTACCACGTTTCGTCTGCTCAGTTACCGGTGAAATGTGAACTTATTTAGTCCCGGGAAAATTTTGACCAGGCCGTTACGGAAGTTAGCCAATAAATTTATGTCTTCCATTTGAGCATGAAACAGAAGTTTTCTTCAGTTAAAACACTATTAGCAACGTTTTGAGATGCATCATGACAAAATCCCGAACAGGAGTAAATATATCGAAACTCTTAAGCAAAATATTTTCCAAACTAAGTTCCGTAACGACATGTAAACATGCACCCAACTAAGATTAGATCAAAAAATCACAATGAATCGATATTTGTGAATGATTATTTATAAAATGCTTGTCCAATATGTGTTCTTCAAGAAAATAACAAATTCAAACGCATTCTGAAAAATATTTATTTCTGTTTCGTTTTCCATCAGTTGGTCCAATTTCAGTAGAATGACTGATATAACACATTTCACACAGTGACTAGAAAGGAAATTAATTAAGCAAATGCACATGTTGGTTTTTTTCACGGTTGTCAAATATATAATGCCCAGGTATAATCTATAAATATAAAAATAAATGCACTTTTATCGTCGACTACAGAGTCGTGGGTTATGGTTATGGTGTTTAACGACACTTTCATCAATATTGCAGTGATGTCGTGGCGGTCAGTCAAACCGGAGTATGCGGAGTGGGAGGGGGGACCTGCCACAAGTCGCTGACAAACTTTATCACATCACTGAGTCATGTTGTCTACTGATTTATTAACCAGTAGGTTATATTATGAACACTACAGACTGGTTTGTATTTATACAGCAAGAACATTATTTTGCTCCAAAATGCTTTGCCGGTCTATTATGGCTTTTACATCCCTTATGGCCATAATGGACAGGCAGAAGGCCATAATGAACCGGTAAAAGCTATAATAGACCGGTCCATTATGGCCTTCTTCAAAAAGAAGATTACCTAAAATTGAAATTGACTGGTTAATACACCCATTTATTAATACAATAATATTAAATGTAGCTAACATAATACTCCGTTTTAACAGTTTGTGAAAGAAAATATATAATTTTCATGAAACTATATAACTATTAATAAATATGCTTTTAACATAACTTAGATTAAAATATGTCCATCGAATATGGTGCGTCATTATTAGCACTCTGTATTTAAATTTGCTTAAATTGGTTAAGGATTCATTATATGAAAGTTCAATATATTGCCAGATGACATTAGTTAAGTAGATTCTGGTGGCTCATTTGTTTTAATCGTCACTTTGAACAATTTGTCAGTCATATCGTGACTACTAGGATTAGTAGGGAAATCACAGACAGGTGAACCAAAGGTCATAGGTGAACCAAAGGTCATGGGTAAGTGTCAGCTGGAAACCATAACAATTAAGGTGGATGATGTTTGGGCGGGAACCGATGCCTGTGGTGTCAGGCTTCTCGTCAGAATTCCACGACATTAATAACTAGAACTGTCCGCATAGCGGGACTAATAAGCCCCGCTTCACTCTGACTGTGTCCAAGATTATTGAAAACTAAGTCTACACGGAAAATATATTATTTGTCAAATTATAATGTTTAATCACATTCAACAAAAATAAAAACGTCGTAGCATAAAAACTGCAAGAAGAGTTGCACGGACAAACCATGTACCCTTTCAGCCAAATTCACAAATAAAAAAAAAAACTAAGTTCAACAATCTATATTTTTTGGTAAAATTCATGAAAATCAAAATCCTTACAACATGCACATCTTTGATATGAGTTGATATGAGTACAAGTGTTCTGCAATGTAAAAACTTCCTAACTTACAAACTGTAGGAGGAGTTGCGCAGACAAACCATGTACCCTTTTTGCCATATTCACACAAAAATGGCTAAATTCAACAATCTATATTTTTAGTAAAAATGCACAAAAATCAAAATCCTTACCACATGCACATCTTTGATATATGTACAAACAATCTACAATATAAAAACTGCCTAGCATAAAAACTGTAGGACGAGTTGCGCGGACAAACCATGTACCCTTTCAGCCAAATCCACCAAAAAAGGACGAAGTTCAACAATCTATATTTTTGGTAAAAATGCACAAAAATCAAAATCCTTACCACATGCACATCATTGATACATGTACAAATGATCTGCAAAATAAAAACTTCCTAGCAGAAAAACTATAGGAGGAGTTGCGCGGACAAACCATGTACCCT
>MJUT01024236.1:140325-151925 GCA_002080005.1 Gigantidas platifrons
CCCCCCCCCCCCCACCCCCAAACTTGGTTTGCGGGGGGTATAATAATTTGCTTGTATTGTGTTTGTTCCTTTGTTTATTGTATTTGCTTCGCCCACATGGGTGTAATTTTGCAAATAATGATTATTATTAACCCTTAACTCATGCATGCCCTTGCTAACTTTTGAACAGAAATCTAAGTGCATCAATAAATCATGAATCATACGAATAAAGAAGTTCCCAAGTTCACACACTATTTAGAAGTCAGGTAAAATGGACAAAAACAAATAATCTCTGATAAGTCACATCATGAACATATGAAACAAACGCTGGTCTGAATTATAATATATTTTTTTTTTAAATAATTTAAAAAAAACGTAGATATCTCATTTATTGCAACCGACGCGTTTCTAGAATAATTTACATAAGGTAAACTCAGAGTCAAAAGATAGGAAAGTCAAACAATCTAAGAGTCTTTGAAAGCAAGAAGACCACAAGATAACCACCGTTGGCTAAGGTTAAACACTATGAAACGTCCCTTCTCCACATCTACAATATGCTATATTTATTCATAAACGACAACATTGTTCGTCCATTTAATTTCATTAATGCAAAGGGACATGAGGGGCATGCGTGGTCCTGATCGTATGGTAGTTGGATCCCCCTATGGTGAGGTGTACTCTATACAACATTATGTGATAAAGTTTGTCAGTGACTTGCGACAGGTTGGTAGTTTACTCCGGATTCCTCCACACATAAAAAAACTGACCGCCATGATATAACTTATAAATATTGTTGACAGTGGCGTTAAACACTATAACCATCCCCCCCCTCCATTAATTCAAATACGACACATTACTGCATTACAGTAGAATTAACTTAACATAAATATAGTTTTCGATCAATACATGCAAATCTACATTCCTTTTGTATTTATTTCATGACCAATACCTAACAACATACAAGCATGCCTAACATAGACAAATGATTCAATTAATTCAGAGTAAATATGAACCTGCTTATGACCTGATGGCGACATAAACACATTAGAACTGGTAGGATTAACTACTATACTGCTACAGATACATGTTATATTTGATAAGCTAATGCATACATTATCATTCCATATCTATCATTAGATTTTATAAACAAGTTGAATTCAATGGTGCAAAAACTTCCGGGGGATTCAATTTTATTTTGCATGGATGTAAAGGGTTTATATCCAGGCGTCCCTAAAAAAGAAGGCTTAGATGCATGTAAACAGGCATTGGACAACAGGCCCAATCCATCAATACCAACGACAGATGTCCTTTCTATGATACGTTTAGTTCTTGAAAATAATAATGTTTCCTTCAATGGGAAACATTATCTACAGGTGGAAGGAACAGCAATAGGCTCACGCTTGGGTATGAACTACGCTAGTACATACTTAGGAGAATGGGAACAACGGTTACTTGAGCAATCTCCTGACAAACCTCACACATACTTTCGTTATGTTGATGACATATGGGGCATCTGGTTACACGGAGAAAAATCATTGAAAAAATTCCATGATATGGCAAATTCTATACATCCGAGAATAAAAATCGAACTTAAATTTTCTAAAAACCAAATTGAATTTTTGGACACCATAACGGTTTTGGATAATGGGTTTTTAAAAACAAAGCTATACGAAAAACCAACGGATAAACATATGTATCTCCACAAACGATCAGACCATCCAAAGACAGTTAAAAAGTCAATACCGTATGGCTTGGGAGTCAGAGTTAAACGAATTTGTGATGATAAGGAAGAGTATGAAAAGGAGAGATGTAAGATAAAAGAGAGATTAATACAACGAGGATACAATTCTAATCTGATAGAAAAACAACTGTTGAAAGTGGATGAGCTCGATCGAAAGGAAACTTTAAAATACAAAAAGAAACACAAGAATAAAAAAACGGATAGGGTTCCCCTGATTTTAACATATAGTCGTGCTTTACCTGAAATCGGAAAAATTCTTAGGAATCATCAAAATGTTTTAAAGAAATCACCCCAATTAAGAAAAATATTTAAGGATCAGCCTCTTTGTTCATTTAGAAGGGATAAAAATCTTGCCGATATCATGGTCCACCAAAAGACTGCAAAAGTGTTAAAAAAGAACCCATTGCCAAAATCAAGACTACAAGGAAAATGTGGACGAAATTGTGTCATCTGCGAAAAAAGTTTTAGGGGAGAATTGAAAACAAGATCCGGAAGGGTTATTAAGATCAATAAGAAAATAAACTGCAGAACATCAAATGTAGTTTATGCGGTCCACTGTAAAAAATGTAAGCACATAGTTTATGTGGGTGAAACAGAAACAATGTTAAAGGATCGGATACAAAATCATCTTTCTGATATCAGAACATGTAAAAAATATGACAAGCCGGTTTCAATACATTTTAATTCAAAAGGCCATTCCATCGAAGATTTCAGATTTGCAGGAATAGAAATTTCAAGAAAAAACAACACAATATATAGGCAGACCCGCGAATCACTGTTTATTAAGATGTGTAACACTCAACAAGAGGGTATAAACCAAAGAAAATAATCGGTCTAACAGCTTTTAAAATTACACAAAGTTTGATCTTGAGCTTTGTGTATTTTATTTATTCATAATGTTCAGGATCATTTTTAGTTAAAAAAAAAAATTTACGACGTCATAGTATCACGATTAGAGGTTATGACGTTGTCTTGTTGTTTTTTTGTATCTCTTGGCAGTTTATGTTTTGCAACTGACGAAGACGGTTGTGCCGTCGAAAATTTTTGCAATACTTTGTTTAAATATATCATTAGATTGATATAATCTTAACAAAACATCACTGAAAACATCTTTATACAATTAAGACAATATAAAAGCCCAGTACTTACACTACTTATCAGACATGTTTCAATAAGGTACAAAGGCCAACAAAACTTTCACCGGATGTGCTAGACAATAACAAGCAAAGTAGTCTCTGGTATGACCCTCTTGAATAGAATGAAAAACAAAAACAAAAATATCACACCATCAAAACAGTTCCCAAATACAATTGGGTAATCGTATAAACAGAGATAAAATCGATCAACCTAACATATATTTGTATAAGATCGATCAGCCTAACATATATTTGTATAAGATCGATCAACCTAACATATATTTGTATAAGATCGATCAGCCTAACATATATTTGTATAAAATCGATCAGCCTAACATATATTTGTATAAAATCGATCAGCCTAACATATATTTGTATAAAATCGATCAGCCTAACATATATATGTATAAGATCGCTCACAATACTGACTTGGTACGAGCACTTCAGTAAAACGTGGCCAAGTTATCCTAGTATCATGTGCTCAAACATCCTTTCTACCTTAAATAACGCGAAGTTGTTGTAGTTATATCAGAAATGATAACAAAGCGAAGGCAATCTCTTATGATGTCTAAGGAGCACCATTATTAACAGAATGTTAGAAATGCTTCAGAAAATTAATATGAACTACATAAAGAATTGTACTTGACACTTTGAGTGTCATCGATATACAGTAGAATGTAAAACAATACTCAAAACAAATTAACTCAAATTTGGTACAATTAATGTATTGTTTTATTTCATTGAATCATAATTCTTATGTTCTATCCAATCCAGGCGTCACCTCATTGGTGTAATGGTTAACGTTATAGAATAGAGTGCGGAACATCTTAGGTTAAATCCCCGCCGTGTCAACCCACAGATGATAACATTTGTATTTGTGCTTCTCCATTACGAACGTAGCATTAAGTAGTAAAAGTCTACATGATTGGCTAGCAGTCATGATAACGTGATTGGCTAGCAGTCATGATAACGTGATTGGCTAGCAGTCATGATAACGTGATTGGCTAGCAGTCATGATAACGTATTCACTAAAAATATAGATATCAAATCTAGTGCAGAGGATGCGCTTCTGGAATAACCTTCATCATGTGCACTAAAAGTCAAAATAAATTAGAGTAAACGTCTTTCGGAGCAAGAAAATCCAAGGACGGTTTAACCAGGATAGCCAACATCGGATACGGTCGCCTATGACTGATAGTTGCAAACCTTTGGTTTTATGTAGCGATTTTCATATTTGTCGACGTTTTGTCAGTGAGGTACCACTATAAAGTTCAACACGGGGCTTTCATTTAGCACAAAACAGACCTGACTTTAATTCCATCAAAATGTACCTTGTTCTTGCCATGATACAGCTGGAAAATTGATCACTTGTCGCTAAATAACAATCATTCACTTCTTTGAAAAAGGTAATGACGACGGCCGATGTCAAACGATACTAAAAACTCATTTTGGTCTTTGATTACGTGAGATAGCTTTTGTCGTATCCAGAATCAGAACAATATCGCGATAAAACCAAAAGGGAAAGCATTTCATAATTTTATTTTAATTATCATAACAGATTGTCCATGTCAAAGGTCAATGATATCTACATTTGTTTTACTCACTGTTATAAGTGCCATTAAACAGTCATTGTCTATCATCCCAGAACAACCAGGTTTGTGTGGGTACGTGATATCCCAGCTTTAGCTATTTTGTTATAGGTGCCATTAAACAGTCATTGTCTATCATCCCAGAACAACCAGGTTTGTGTGGGTACGTGATATCCCAGCTTTAGCTATTTAGTTATAGGTGCCATTAAACAGTCATTGCCTATCATCCCACAACAACCAGGTTTGTGCGGGTACGTGATATCCCAGCTTTAGCTATTTTGTTATAGGTGCCATTAAACAGTCATTGCCTATCATCCCAGAACAACCAGGTTTGTGCGGGTACGTGATATCGCAGCTTTAGCTATTTTGCTTTGTTATATCTTCGTGTTTACCTCGATTTAAGAATGGACAGATAAAAACATAAATAAAGTGATACCGTCTGCTGGCGGCTAGATACAACTAAAGCAAGTCGAGAATTGAGAAGGAAATAGTAGCCTTTTAGCCTGATTTTGCACACGGGTATGCCAAAACCTCAATCGTATGAAGAATATGTAGGAGCTGTATTGTTCAGTTCCAATATACAATTTCACGGAAGCAGCAATTAAATCGAAACACTAATACGGAAGCATCTTCTCATATTGTAAATATACATTAAAAAACAATATCAGATGTCGTCCTAATCACTCAACTTTCTAGCTATTTTATAACTGAAGGCTGAAGTCAGCTATAATAATTGCTTAAATTGTTAGATCCCATTACTATCTACAGGGGTCTAGTACTGATTATTATCTAGTCATTCAAATATAGTATGTGCCTAACACACCCAGGAAGCCTATAGACCTTGAACAGTGTTGTTATTATCAGCTTCCTGTAGTGTGAAACACAAAAACAACCTCCATAATTTGGTTTAAGTGCATAAAGTGTATGTATGAAGCTGATATACAGAACCACGGGATTTTATTCAAGATAAGTTTATTAGATAATTGGATTTGTTTTACCATACTTCGGGGCTATTTTCGTTTCGTTTCGTTAATATTAGTCTGTATTTTATAATTTTACTGAAACTTCAGTACATTAGTGTCATTTTTTATAGTTCATTGAAAATAACGACATACTAGGTTCTATTTTCATTTCATTTCGTTAAAATTAATTTTTATTTTATAAATTTACTGAGACTTCAGTACAATTGTGTCATTATTTATAGTTCATTGAAAATAACAAGTGTCATGTTGTTTTATTATTACCTTCCTTATATAGTATAGATAATATAATATAAATTAAGAATTACAGACATGTTTCTAGTTTCTAAGATTGTATTGCTCTTTGATTGCAAGCAGTATATAATAGAATGAAATTAGCTCAATCAATTTGATATACAAGAACATCGCGACATATATTAGAAAGGACCTCACCAATTGTAGACAGTTCCATTTTTATAAACAGATTAAAATCTGATTTTCAACTTCTTTAATAGATACTTGTCAGTAATGAAATAGTGAACCAAAGGTGTGTTTATGGCTTCTCAATTCCGAATTGTTCAGAGAAACCAAACGGAAATTAATATACAATAAAGGGGTGTTTGTTTCCATCAAGTTCATGAAGAACACAGAGGTCAATGTAGATTGTTATGTTTCGGTGTTGGTATCGACACAGAGTTCAATGTAGATTGTTATGTTTCGGTGTTGGTATCGACACAGAGGTCAATGTAGATTGTTATGTTTCGGTGTTGGTATCGACACAGAGGTCAATGTAGATTGTTATGTTTCGGTGTTGGTATCGACACAGAGGTCAATGTAGATTGTTATGTTTCGGTGTTGGTATCGACACAGAGGTCAATGTAGATTGTTATGTTTCGGTGTTGGTATCGACACAGAGGTCAATGTAGATTGTTATGTTTCGGTGTTGGTATCGACACAGAGGTCAATGTAGATTGTTGTTTCGGTGTTGGTATCGGCGTCACAAAGGAAAACAAATTGGAGAGATACCACAAAACAACAAACAACTGACATAAACTAACAATAAACTAGTATTGTTAAAAATGCTGTTATAGTAACAACCGGAACCTTTTAACCGTAATGGAAGCGGGAGATTTGGCGCCGTAAAATCTTATTCAACCCACCATTTATTTGGAAATGCCTGTAACAAGTCAGGCCCATTGTGGTTTTCCCAGTTTTCCGGTTGTTAGGTGAGTTTTGCCTTTCTTTTTAGAAGATTGCTAGGTGTTCAGTCATTTTGTTATTACCCTTACTTACTAATTAGGTCATAATAAAAACTTAGATATTAAATTTAGTGCGCACGACGCGTGTCTGGAATAACCTTTATCAGGGGTGCGTTCAACATCGTAGCTGCTAGGTTAAGCTACGTAGATAAATCATATTGAACGGAAAGCTAGCCTAGCAGCTACGTAGCTCTAGCTAGCCTAAAAAAATGCTAGCTTTTGAATCCAAGATGGTGGAAAAAAACTAAATTTAATTTCGTAAGGAAAAAATAGTGGCATTGCAGGAAGTGGCAACGCTTTTAATACGGGTGATAATTTATTAAAGAAACTAGGCAAATACGATTAGCTAAAATGTTCCAAGAAATTATTCTATACGATTGGCGCCATATTTGCTAGCACTTCTACGTAGCTAATCGTTCAATAACGTCATGGCTATTTTACCTAGCAGCTAGGCTAGCTGCTACGATATTGAACCCAACCCAGGTAAGAAAGGTTGGAAGGCAAAATAAATTTGTAAAATCAAACAATTACAGCTGTTAATTCACTGAATTGATAATGACTTTTTCAAACTTAGCTGAAACACTTTAACACGTGTTAATTTACTGAATTGAATATGACGTTTTTAAACTTATCTAAAACACTTAAACAGGAGTTGATGCACTGAGTGAATAATGACATTTTTAAACTTATGTGTTATTTTTAGTTACTCTGGTTTAACTGGTAAGCAAACTAAAGGTCAATACTCACTGTATTAAAATCTATATAGTGCCTTCAATTTGGATACGATATTTTTTATCAAGGGAATCATATTAATTTTCGAAATAGTCATCTTCCCACTCTTATATCGTGAAGAAGTCCTTACAATACTAAACAAATATGTAATAGACACTTTTAATTGGTTTCGTACATTAAAGTCACAGCTTTCCTGAAAAGCTTTTAACTCTCAATCAACAGTACCTCATTTGAATAAACCACCTGCACATTACAACTTTGATTCTAAAATTAAACGTTTTACGTGAGTTGTTTCCCTTTAAGGCAGACAAAAGAGTTTTTCTCATAATCTGTTCTAATTTTTAATGTTGTAGCAAATGGTGATTTTTCCATTTGCTATAAAATTATCCTGATTTTTTTTGTACAGGGTTAAAATATCTACAAATTATGACTTGTAAAATCATATTCGTTGTCCTCACAACCGCATCTATGATGTAATGGTTAGCGTGCTCGCCTCGAGCCCCGGTCACGTCAAACCAAAGATTATAAAATTGGTTATTTGTTACTTCTCCGCTATGCACGCAGAATTAAGGAGAAGGAGCAAACACTGGTTGGCTCGGAATCAGGATAATGTGTTCGAGTGGAGCGACATGTCTATCCGCGGACTGTTGTTTCAGTCAGCTAACACTACAACAAACCCAACTCAGCGTGTTGGTCTAGTACAAAGGGGACCTTATCATCATCTCATTGAAAATCAACTTGTTCTCGACATGATATAGCTAAAAAAAATTGCTGAATTGGCATTAAATAACAATCATTCACTCGTTGTCCTCGCCATTGTTCTTTGTAGACTGGATGTCATTTTGTTCGTCGTAACGGAAATAACTCCTACATTCACTTTCACAGTGTGGGAACGGAAATATATAATTGTTGACAATTGTGGGGTCAATTTTGGAATATAGGCAAGTACCTATACACAACAAACCAGCAAATATGCAAAAATAACGGAAATGGCAAAGAATCGGGAGTAAACTTTTTCTATACCGGTTAATCGATGAACTAAGAATCCAGAGAATCTCCTAACAAGCTTAAGAGTTTTGTAAATTCCATCAAAGAAGCCTTTTCAAGCTGAAAAATCAATGACGTTTTGTCATATCTGTTATTTTTGCACTTTTACAAGTTTGATCTGTATAGGTATTTGCCTAAATTCCAGATTTGACCTCACAATTATTGACCATAATACATTTCCGTTCCCACACTGTGACTTTGGAAATTGATTTGTCGTTACCGTACTATCCAGAATCCAGGTCAGTTGATTCAGACATTATTTGTTTTTGTTAGACTCTCAAAATGGTCATTGTCCTTAATTTGGAGCAAAAAGTGAATTATTTTAAAAATAATTATATTGTACTTTCTTAATTATCAACATGTAAAACTTTATGCATGAATATTTGAAATATAATGTTTTATTAAATCATAAAGTTCAATTAATCCATTTCAACATAATATCATTTCATTAATAGTCTAGACTGTAGATATACATGGATCATTTTGTCCGTATTTCGCTGTTTTTAATTTAATTAGTTCCTGAATTTTCCCTCCCTCTATCCCTAAAATCACTACGCATATTTTTGGCATCCGGATTGTTTTTGTTTTTTTTTTGTTTTTTTAGAGAAAGCTGATTATGGAGACTTTACTTGTTTTAGATAAGTTAATTATTATTTCAACATCTAATACAGTTAAACAGACATAAATGAGCTTAAGGCATTTGTTTACTAGACAATCATTACAGTACGTATAAACCTAAGAGATCGGTCATAAATACGTAGATATCAAATTGAGTGCGCACGACTCATTTCCGGAATAACATATATCAAGTACAATCTGAGAGCAATAAAACCAAAGGGCCTTAACTAGGATAGTCAAAATAGGCTAAGGTCACCTATACCTGAGGGAGGAGAACAATAAAACCAAAGGGCCTAACCAGGATAGTCAAAATCGTCTAAGGTCACCTATACCTGAGGGAGGAGAACCTTAATTTTATTAATAATTTCAAATTGTGTAAGAAAAATGACCGTTTAGATAAGCCGTTCTGCAGAGACGATAATAAACGATGGATTTTCATAAAGTACTTCGTTGACTATTATTATACCTATTTTGTCCCAGTATTGTTAAAAAGCTGTTATAGTGACAATCGGAACCTTTTAACCGTAATGGAAGCGGGAGGTTTGGCGCCATAGAATCTGATTCAACCCACCATTTCTTTGGAAATGCCTGTACCAAGTCAGGGTCATTGCGGTTTTCTCAGTTTTCTGGTTGTTGACTGATTTTGTCTGTTTGTGTACTTATGAGTTTTGACTTTCCCTTTGGAAGATTGCTCGGTGTTCGGTAATTTTGTTATTACCCTTATTATTCATTATTAAACAGCTTAACAATATTGCAGGCATCATTTTAAAAATGGTAACAGAAAAATTCAATTAAAAGTCTGTCAGAAAAATCTATCAAGTATTATCAAATGAATCAAAATTCATACATCAAAATTTAGTGTGCACGACGAATTTCTGCAATAATCTTTATAAGGTACGCTCAATATCGAAATATTAGAAAATCAAATCATGTGTTTTATTGCTCCCACTTTATTTTAAATGAATTGGTTTTTCAATCTTTCGATTTTGAGCGTACCTGATGAAGGTGATTCTAGAAACGCGCAGTGCGCACTAAATTTAATATCTACCTTTTTATCAAAAGTATTTAGAAGCAACGAAACCAAAGAATTTTAAGAAGTCAGAATTAATTAATAAAAAAAAATAATAATTAAAGTACAACCGTATCCAGAAACACAAGATAAAATGGAATCACGTCTAATGTTACATTGCTGTTGGCAAGTGACTTAATGATGAACTTGAACGGTGTCGCTACAAAGAAGAGTTGTAATTGATATTAACGAACTAACAGATAATTAGCTTTCTTTCAGCGTCTTTGTGATCACACCTTATATTACTTGAAGGGGTATTCCTTTGTAGACATGTCATTCGCCTGTATAATGATAATGACACATGTCAGATGATATTCATATAACCCTGCTGCTTTTTTGTTTTGGGGCCGTTTTCTTACGACACAAAAAAAAACCAAACAAAAGCAAAAACAAGCAGTTTTTTTTTTCTTTTCCCACATACAATAAAATGATAAACAAAAATACCACACTATTTAATTAATTACGTCTGTGTTACTATCACACATACACTATATTTAACAAATGAAATGAGGCCTGTTTTTCTTAGAAACCTACAAAATGTCAGCAATGACACATATTTTAGTCAACGTATACAGTATATGTCATCACTGAAGTTTGAGTTACTTTGACACCTTCATATCTGTAACCAACAATGCCCGTGTTTCCTCCACATCTCTAATAATATAGGGGCCGCCGTCGTGGTCGTGTGGTAGTTGGTTTTACATATGCATGTTCAATCAGTGTCTTTCACCACTAAAGTTGTGAGTTCGAACCACGTTCATGGCGAGGTGTGGTCGATACAACATTATCAGATCAAGTTTGGAACGTATACGGAAATCACAATACCCTAAGTGTCACACGCGAGAGAAACTAACTCAAGTCATGCATATCAATATGGAACTTACAGAAGTCTTTTCCGTAAAGAAGATCCAAATCATGTTTTGTGAAATTCTACACACGTTTGGAAAAGTTATGCAAGTTGGAATACTTTACACCAAAGATATATTCTCCCAGATGTCACCTACATCGTCTTCCGTCAGATACGTGACAAAGAAAAAAAACCATGTCTTACATCCTAATTTGGTATTTAAAGATAAAATCAAACAAACTAAAATCATTATCCCTCTAAAAAATAAATAACAATACATCTAAAACAAACAGGATTATCATTCCAATAAAATACAACAGCAATCCATTCAAAAAACAAGATCATCATCCCAATAAAATACAACAGCAATCCATTCGAAAAACAAGATCATTATCTCAATAAAATACAACAGCAATCCATTAAAAAACAAGATCACCATCCCTACAAAATACAACAGCAATCCATTCAAAAAACAGGATCATCATCCAAATAAAATACAACAGCAATCCATTAAAAAACAAGATCACCATCACTACAAAATACAACAGCAATCCATTCACAAAACAGGATCATCATCCCTACAAAATACAAAAGCAATCCATTCACAAAACAGGATCATCATCC
>MJUT01024236.1:160035-171281 GCA_002080005.1 Gigantidas platifrons
GTTTGAAGAACGTACCCCTCTCTACACAGATATATTTATATGTGTTTGAAGAACGTACCCCTCTCCACACAGATATATTTATATGTGTTTGAAGAACGTACCCCTCTCCACACAGATATATTTATATGTGTTTGAAGAACGTACCACTCTCTACACAGATATATTAATTTGGAAGTGAAATAATGCACATCATAATAAATTTGAAATATATATCAACTCAAAGCCATATTTAGAATTGCAGCCTTCAAAGGACAGTTTCCCTCCATTACTGTATATACAATCCAAGATGATAAAGAAAATGACGAACTATAATGTCATTTATAATTCACAGACTTCACAAATAATGAATAATATCTTCTATATGTCTTTGCTAAAAGATATTATTCCCATTTTGACGTTAATTGGTCGAAAATGGAAAGTGCACCTGCGGCCGATATATATTTGCTCAGCTGCGAATATTTATGTGTACTGCCATCATAAAAACACTTTCCAATATGATAGTCGATACAACTATTATACTCCAGGAATATGGAATCAACTAATATATCTTAATAATAAATCACAAATGTGACGACAATTGGGAAATTATTCTACTAAAATTAAATATACACCATTAAAATTAAACAGGAACAGGAAGCAGATTTACTCAAATGAAATACTAACTATCAAAATTAAGGCCATCCTAAAAAAAATCTACGTTTAACATCACCCGCGCGCGTAGGTTTTGAAAATTTGCCAAAAATAAAAAACAAACACACATTGCGTGAAATGTTATTTTACACTGAAATCTCATGAAGTTATTAGAAAAACCTGACATTTCATACCCATGGACTGTTAATTTCTCATGTTTAATTAATAAAACTATTAATTACATTTCTGAATCATTTTTATTGATGCTAAACACTGTGCTTTGCACATCTTCAGGCTATCAATTGAGCACTAAAAAAGATACTGAAAGTATTCTTAGGTTGTTTGATTTTGATTTTTTTTTCCTCCCTCCCTCCTAGGTTTTGGTACCCTACCTTGAAGTTAAACGTAGAATTAATCTAGGACGACCTAAGTGATAACCAAAAATAATCATATAATGTTTCAACCTACTCTATCAATAATTTTCTTTTATTTTTTATGCATCTTTCAAAATAAACCACACAAAAAACAACTACAGAAGTTTCAAAAGGTAACAACCTCTCACAAAAAAGAACAAAACAAAAATAAATACAATGGGGCCAGAGCTCTGTTGTTCTTAAAGAAATGAAAGTTTAGACAGTGATAGTCAGCACTTTCCATCAATATCAACAAAACGAACAACTACCTCTCACCTCTCACTCATTAGACACAAAAGGACTCTGACACATGGCGAAGGCAATTCACGTATTTGTTTATTGTTTACCTTTTAAAAACATTTTATTTGAAGAAAATCGACGACAACAAAAATTATGAAATCCTGTTGAGTTATATCAGAAGATCAAATTAAATCAATCCGCTGGTTAATAGTAATTCAACAACAAAAATAGTAGCGGCACGATATTTTGACGGGTAAATTGGTTTCCCGTTTTGCTTAATTACATGTCTCTGATATATGATGCATCTTAAAGACACATCTGCATGTAAAACATTTCTGTTTTCTATGATATACATGTATCACTAATATATATATCAAACGGTGTTATTAAATAAAAATATATGGTAATTTTATATGTCACCTTTGAAGATTTTCACAAGGAAGATACGCATTATCAAAAATGTTTGTTTGTTTTCTTGATGGTTAATGATAATTATGGTGATTTTTTATTACCTCTGCCACTACCAACATATTTGGGTTAGGTTGTTTAATGCCACTCTCAACAATATTTCAGTTATATAGTGGCGGTCAGTTTTATTGATGGAGGAAACCTGAGTACATGTATCCGGAGAAAACCAACTAACTGTCATAAGTCACTGACAAACTTTATCACGGAGAAAACTACCGACCTGCCGTGAGTCACTGACAAACTTTATCACGGGGAAAACTACCGACCTGCCGTGAGTCACTGACAAACTTTATCACATAATGTTGTACACCTCGCCCTGATCGAGATTCGAAATCACAACATCAGTGGTGATAGGTACTGATTGCATAGGTAGTTGTAAATCCAACTACTATACGCTCACGGCTACGCCGACCCCTTGAATTATCATGTTGTAATGATGGGCATTAACATTTCAACGGAATAAGATAATTTAATATATATTGTGTTCCTAAACAAAGGGCCCACTTGTGATAGGTTAGCGTGCTCGCCTCGATTACTATAGAACGTGGTTTCGAGTCCCTGTCCGGTCAAACAGTCTATGAAATAAGTAGTTGCTGCTTTTCCGCTTAGCATGCAGTGTTAATGAGTAAAAGCAAAGACTTGTCGGCTCAGAATCTGATTCTACCAAAAAGATCTCTGAAACTGATGTCTTCAACATGCTCGAGTTTTTGATTGACAACATATTTGTTATGTTTGGTGAACGTGTTTTTCAACAGACAGTTGGCATACCTATGGGTACATTCTGTGCTCCTCTTTTCGCCGACTTGTTCCTTTATTCGTATGACGCAGACTTCAAACAGGATGAAAAGAAGCTAGCCCGGTCTTTTAATTTCACGTTCCGCTATATAGATGATGTCCTTTCACTAAATAATTCTAGGTTTGGTGATTTTGTTGATCGCATCTATTCCACTGAGCTTGAAATAAAGGATACCACAGATACAGATAGGTCTGCTTCATACCTTGACCTACACATCGAAATCGACAGTGAGGGTCGGTTGAGAACGAAACTTTACGACAAAAGATATGATTTCAATTTTCCCATTGTGAACTTTCCATTTATATGTAGCAACATTCCAGCAGCACCTGCATATGGAGTATATATCCCTCAGATGATACGATATTCCAGAGCTTGTGGTTCCTATCAGGATTGCCTTGATAGAGGATTGCTGCTAACAAGGAAGCTACTGAACCAAGGGTTCCTTTTGGTAAGGGTGAAGTCATCACTTCGAACATTTTACGGTCGCCACTATGACTTGGTTGACCGTTATGGAATATGTGTCATAAATGACCACGGATATGTTCCACTTGTTGTAAACACTTCCCGATCCATTCCTCATTCACGACTTATTACCAGGTTTGTAACTAGATTAACACGACGGGTGCAACTAGTGGAACAGTAACGGCTTACCTTTCCGGAGCACATGAGTTCACCCCCGGTTTTCAGTGGGGTTCGTGTTATCCGATCTTTAGTTTTATATGTATGTTTTGTCGATCGTTATTTGTCCTTTTGTGCTGTTCCTTTTGGTCATTGTGTTGTCTGTTCTTCTTTGATATACGGTCTCTGATTGCCCCTTTGGTATCTTTTGTCCAATCTGTGGTCTGTTCTTCTTTGATATACGGTTTCTGATTGCCCCTTTTGTATCTTTTGGCCATTGTGTTGTCTGTTCTTCTTTGATATACGGTTTCTGATTGCCCCTTTGGTATCTTTTGACCATTGTGTTGACTGTTCTTCTTTGATATACGGTTTCTGATTGCCCCTTTGGTATTTTCAAACTCTTCTTGGTGCGTCTATCCGGGAACTGTTGTTTCAGTGTGAGTATCATAAATATCAAACTTAGCGACTTTGTCTAGTTCAGAGGGGATATCATCATCTCATAGAATGTAACTTGTTCTCGCCATTATATAACTGAAAAATTGTTTATTTAGGCGTTATGATACAATCATTCACCCAATCACTCCGATTTGTCATGTAATCACAATTTATTGTACATAAATATCAATACTATACAACTGTAAACTCAGACAATTACTGAGGCAAATGGTACTTGTACACATGTGACCTGCCAATTTGGACATATTGGTGAAGTGGTTCTAACGGGCTAACTTTGCACATACAATCTCCTAAACTTTTCCAGAAACGCGTCGATTGCCTGCGTTTTATTAGTACAGTGAAATCTATCTTAACTAAGCCTCATATGGGACCAACATTTATTTTCCTAATAAACAGGTGTTTGATTTAAGCAGGATAAATCAAAGAAGATTTCCTAAACTGCGACATGTTCTGCTTATACATGGTTCACTGTACAATCTGAGGGAGATGGTATTTGATTTATATGGAATAGTTTTTATCTGTAAAAGTTTTCCGTGAACATCAATCTTTCTTATGTCTTAACCTTGCATGTTGACAGTAGAAGCTGTTGCATTACACCACATATTCAACTATGCTACAGCTGATCACATATTTTAATCTCGTATATATTACTAGTTATTAAGAAATAAATATTCCCCCAAGACTCTTGTCTTTAAAATCTAATAAAATGAACAAAAGGCGTGTAATCCAATAAACTGAACCTGTTAACGGTATTTTGCCCCGGGACCAAAACCATATACAACAAATAAGTATATATATTTGCTATAAGATTCCTAAAAAGATCTAACATGCAACGTCTCCCTATTGTCGCGTGAAAGATGAACAATATCTCTGTAACAAAGACCACTTTAATGTCCTGAATGAAATATGTTTGCAGGCAATGACTATTCCAATAATTATTATACGAGAGACAACAGGATTACAATTTTATGATAAAAACATCATATTCATTTCCCGGTTATTAAAGAGGTCACGATAGAGACTGTTAAATCTTTAGTGATATTTTATGCTCATTGGTGTATGTTAATTTACAACTACATTGTTTTTTGTATATTCATCCATGAAACCAGTGACAATCAACAAAGATTCTTAGATCGACACCCTCCCTCCACCGTCAATGGCAGTCAACAATGTTTATGATAACGACCTCCTTTTTTCCCCTTACGCACTTAATACAATTCTAAACGAATATATTCGCCCTTAGTATTGCTACAACTCGCTATTCATTTCAATAGCCTTACACTAACAACAAGAATGTCTATTTTAATGGTTAGGGTTACGGTGCTTAACACCACTTTCATCAATATTTAAGTTATATACCCGGAGAAAATCACCGACCTGCTGCACATCACTGACAACTTATCACATAATGTTGTATCGAGTACACCTCGCCATGAACGGGGTTCTAAGTCACAACTTTAGTGGTGATAGGTAATAGTTATACACTGAGGTATAGGTGTTTCTAATCCAGAAACACCGTATACCGAAGTGTATAACTAACTTACTCCCCATGTTATTCTAAATACACGAAATATTCATTACAAAATGTCATAAAAAACAAAAACAATAAACACAGAAACATTAAATTTCATAAATCGATACATTTTTGTGGTTTCCCCGTTTGGGTACCTCTTCTATAAAGATAGATTGAACGACTGAGTTGTATTAAGGATTAAACAGATTGATTGGTTAATAATAAGAGATGTTATTCGATATGGACCTGTATTAATTTGATCTTCAGGAATGATAGACGTGTTATATTAAACTGAACTTTTTGTAGAAAATGAATATTAACCATATTGTCACAAATATTACGCAGAACTGCTAAATAAAGTAAGTAAGAATATATGTTGAATATGACAAAGTATTGTTCAGTTTTAACTGCGCATTAACAGGTCAATGTTTTTTGTTTTGTTTTGTTTTTTAAAGGCTTGGATCCAGACAATTTAAAAAGGGGTTTCAGAATTAAAAAAAACCAGGTAATAACAGTCTCATTTTCGACAATTTTCACATAATTTTAATAAATTTTCCGAAAAAGGGGGAGCCCCTCCTCCTTAGATCCATCAATGATGAACTTTTGAAAGGGTGCCAACATATAATGTATTTTATTTTTACATTTGCTTTCCCGACCAAGTTTTTTTTCCCGATTATTTATTATTATTTAGTTTTTTTTAACGATTGCTTGGATTTTTTTCAGACTATACTTCATTAACAAGATCTTTATGTTTTCTTTTTCAGTTTTTCAATATCCAGTTTTCGTGTTATCTTCAGCTGAGTGGTAATTAATTACTTCATTGTTGTAGGCACAATAGGCCGTGCTCACAGGGTGTGAAGACAAGGGTTTTCAGAAACCCCTGTCGTCACAGGCTATTGTTCTTATAACAATAAAGTAATTCATAGAAAGGCAGTTTCAGAGATAGAAAGCGTATGGTTTAACAATAGACCTGGGGTGTAAGCAATGATTGCACATGTATTTGTAAATCCAACTACCATACGATCAGCCCCCGAGAAGATTTGAAAATTAAAGCAACCAGTAACAAGAATTAACTCTGGAGACAATACTGTCTACTTGTGCACAACGAAATTATGATTGTTTTAGTTTCAATCCCACTTTGCCCTAAGCTTTTCAGAAGATATTATTAAAACGATGTGAAATGTTAACGATCGCCGACGAAACCGCAATGATAATAAAAACGGCTATAGCGTTTGAGCAGGTGGATAAATAAACAAAACGTATCCAAAGTGGGTGGGTGATATGTTGACATTTTTGTCAATCGTTTTTCCATGCTGGTGTCTCTCAGCCCCCACTAAACTACTAGACATTTGATCCTAGTTTTAACTATTAACAAGGGGCATACGATTTCTGGTTTAATATAACACTGTTGTCAACAAAGATATTAAGGATCCCTCTTGTTATTGTCCATTCAGGATCATTTCGATCTGCAATAAAAATACAATCCATACTGGCTGTTCAATTACCGTATAAAATGTGTTTCTACGGGTTCATAAAAAACGTTAGATTTCTGTAAAGGATGTAGAATATACAACGCGGAATGAATCGTGGTGTGTTTTCCAACAAATACTCGCTACATAGGATGTTATTCTTCTTGTATAAAAATTGTCATGAGTTATTACGAAAAATATAACATCACAAGCCGATATGATATTTCCAAGCATGAAAAATGGTACACCCAAATTCTGCTACTTGGGCTTATGAAAAGATAAAGCGTATTTTGCAAACCTCTCACGAGTTCCCTTGATTTTTAATAAAGTCTACATTGCTCATCTTTTTAGCTCTCTGTGTTGTGCTTTACTTTTTTTTCCTCCTTCGTCTTGGCCGATTTTGGTTATCATACTTTAACTTAAGCCTTTTGGTCTACTTGCTACCACGAATTTAAAAAAGAAAAAAAGTCGTTTCACAATTCTTTAACAATGAACGCACCTGATGAAGGGTATTCCCGAAATTAGTCATGTTCACTTAACATGGTAAATCTATACGTTTTTAATACAGAAATTACGATTTTGTGCATATAATTAATAGTCTTGTCTTTGAAGTTGACAAATACCTAATGTCAACAAAATATGGGTTAAAAAAACACCATGAACATTAGTTGTATTTCAACATTCAACGAAGCTAATGATTACATTTTCACAAATTCCTATGTGTCAGCCATGACGAAAATAAATGTACTAGAAGGTCATTCTACATATTTCATTTAGGCTTTTATGACAGAACTGTCATTGTTAATATCACACTACTCTGCCGATATTAAAATGTTTTCTGAGCCTTTCATGACAAATATATTATCAATATACAACTTATATATGTGCCGGTCAATAACTTCGTTTGTCTGTGAGAAAATTGGACTCATTATGCGTCCGAACCAATCAATTGCATCATTTCCAATAACACCGGCCATAGCCGTCATCTTAGAGAAGCTGTCAAAAAGAAGTAATTTTAGAAAGTCATAAGTCAGCCAGAAAAATTAAAGTAATTGTGATTCGTTGGTCATATATTGGGAACTGGGTTGTATTTATTATTTCAAACTTCAGACAATTATGTTGGATTATTGAATGAAGTATATCATCACTTTCATCATTGTTTTTTGCAACCTTATTGTACTGCAAGACATATTGGGTATGAAAACTCTGACAATTATAATAAACTGACCAGTTAACCTCACTCTTGTTTCACTGCTGCGTGTCTAGAAACTTTTACCTCTGAGGTTGGTATCGATGTGGGAACTCTGTTCAGTGGTGCTAAATAAACGTCAGAGAAAACCGAAGGGACAATCACAAAATGGTCAATCCAGAAACTGGCACAATTGGGTAAACAAGACACAAGACTAAGAAAAACAAAACACTATGCCCAAACAAACACAAAAGACGTAAATAAGACATGAGCCCTCCTTTCCTACAAACAACTGTAAAGACGAACCTAACATCGCTTTATGCGAAATCGTAAAGGACACCACAACACGAAACTAAGAACGTAAAGACACATAATAGGACAACACAAAACAAAGATGAGAAGAACGGTCTCCACAAAAAAAATACTGGGGGGGGGGGGTGAACTCAGATGCTCGCGAAAGGATAAGATTGCGTTCAGTAGTGAAAGATCTTAACCATTCGGCCGTCCATCAAGATCTATATGAAACAATATATTTATCATCTACGTAACGTCTTATTGATCCTAGCCTATATATATATATACCACCTTCTGATATTCGCATATCATTTATCTGAAAACTGTGTATATTAGGAACCAAAATCATTACCGCAGTTTCTACCCATTACATGTTGACATTTAGATATCAAAGCTGTACTATATTTTGTTACAGTAATCTGTTCGTTGTCACACGTGAGACGTTGAAAATTAAATAGCAAAGGCGTTTTCTAATTTGTTGTTTGTCAGTTTTGGTACATTAATTAGATGTTCGCACTGACATACGTTAAATTGTAGTCTTGTTATCAGACATTTCATGTTGACACTTAGATTTCACAGCTATATTCTAGATTCTAGTTTGGTAGTTATAACACATTATACATATATATACTCTAGTCTGTTTGTTCCCACACATTGTATGCTGACTCTTATTTTTCAAATGTATATTTTAAATTTTAACCTGTTCCTTTTAACGTATCAGAAGCTGATACTCAGATACCAGAGGCATAACCTAAATTTCGTTTTCACCAATTAGAAATTGACACTTGGATATACTTTAAATTGTATTACAGATTGACTTCGTTTAACGTTCAACAAAAGATACATTTCAGATATAATATAATCGACCTTACAATTGGTCTGGCATTTTAATAGGTCTAATTCTGGCTCAAAATTGGTTTGGCCTACAATACAATTTCAAATTTGGCAAAAATGTCATAAACCATGGCAACAACAATTGTGCATTCATTTTTATTTCTACTTTAAACGTGCAATGTTCATAAATTCAATTGAAAACACGTTGTACATGTGTAACAGTCAAAAGTTCATTAGGGGTATTACCGTAAGCTAGGAAATTTTGACAAACAACCTCAAACTGAGTAATAAACCTACACTATGGCATAATTACTGTTGGTTCAATCATATCTTTATATGTTGTATAATAGCCTGACAACAAGAACATAACTTCTTGGACATAATATTAAGGGGCACATTTTATTCCTCAACAAATCAGCGATCTGCATTTTCAGACTCTAAACAGGGTAAAACCAGTATAAAGCAATGCTCTTAATTAGCAAGGCAACAAAAGACATGGTCAGACGAATCACACCTTGGAGATAAGAAAATAGTCCCCGAGGTAGTAATATAAACTCAATACATACTCAGAACCGAAAATAAAAATCAAATAAAATAGCTTTATGTAAGGAATGTCCATCAAATATATTACATATAATTCCACATTCATAATTAATCTAGATAAATCTATGAAAAGTATGAAGATACCATAGGTATAAGTAGCAGTGTAAACCGAATAGGAACAGACAATACAATGGCTGAAAGAAAAGGGACAAAAATACAAATAGTCGATATAATACTACACAGAAAACTAAAGATTGAGTAACACGAACCCAACAAAAAACAGGGAATGTACTCATGTGTTCTGGTAGGGCTAAACAATAGCAATACATAGCATCTGTGCTTCAGTTGACAGCTGGGCTCCCTAAAATAACAATTTTTGTCACCCACTAAAAAGTCCTGGAACCAAACAACTGTCTGAAAATTTTAAGGGTCCAGTCCAAATTATAGTGTTCTTTCTTAGGTTACCAGGCCCCTGTTTAGTTGTGTCCCTTTGTTAGCAGTTCTTGCTCCACTGTGACACACAAAGCGCTACCAGTTTCCAATGGAACGCTCAATTTACTATACACAACAGAAACCATCACTACTGGAGCAGGAACTGCTTACCCTTCCGGAGTTTACCCCTGGTTTTTAGTGGGTTCTGGAGCAGGAACTGCTTACCCTTCCGGAGATTACCCCTGGTTTTTAGTGGGGTTCGTGTAATTCGATCTGTAGTTTTATGTGCATGTTTTGTATATCGTTGTTTGTCCTTTTGGTACTTTTTCTCTAGGCCACTGTGTTGTCTGTTCTTCTTCGATATATATGAGGGCCCGGGTGGCTCAATGAGTTAGGTAGTTGGATTACCTAACAACTCATACAAGCATATCACCAATACGGCGTGGGTTGGCGCCCGGCTTTGTAAATTACAAAAAATGGTGCACTCGCAGCCGCAAGTGATAAAGTTTACCAGTTGCTTGCCCATGGTCGGTGGTTCTCTCCGGGTACTCCGGATTCTTCCACCACTAAAACTGGTCGCCATGATATAGCTGAAATATTGCTGAAAGTGGCGTTAAACACAACAAATCAAATCATATCAATCTTCGATATATGGATTCTGGTTATCTCTCTGATATCTTCAAACTTCTAACTATACTTTTTACCAAAAAGAAGATCTTCAAAACAAAATAAGGTCTCCATATTATATTTAAATAAAATTGTGATCTATTTTTTTTAAATATAACAATATATTACAAAATCTTATACCATTTGAAGATCAAATAACATATATTTTAAACACATAATCTTGAACATCATCAGTTGGATGATCAATGAGATTCGGACGACTCCAGTCAATAAGAGAAGCCCAAAATTAATAATCTTACATGAATGTGCTCATTATTTTCTTATAACATGATGTTTATTATTTTTTTTGTTTAAATGAAGACCAAAATGTTTTGACTGAAAAACATTTGTCATCATTATATTTTTCCCCATAAGAATTGTAATGACAACATGACGTCACAAGGAATTAATATGTATTGTACTATGTATACAATTAAAATTAATGACTCTGTGATACGCATAACAACGTTGATCACCGAATTATTTGTGGGAGTCGGAGCTTTGTCCGCATTGTTGTTAAAACACATACATGGCAGTACCATTGCACTCAGTAACAGGATAGGATAGGGCCCATATGATCATTTTGGTCCGTCGCTTTTCATTGGAGCGCATTTGCTGGAACAGGAGTGTGAGCGAACATGCATGTGTGTGTGTGTGTGTGTGTGTGTGTGTGTGTGTGTGGGGG
>MJUT01024241.1:76542-89905 GCA_002080005.1 Gigantidas platifrons
TTTTTTAGCTATATTTTTTTTTCTAATTTTTAGGACATTTACAGATACTATGAGCTCTCTGTTACCATCAAAGAAATGGACAACAAAGTTAAGTAGTGCTGGCCTTGTATACTGTCACTTTGGTAAAGATATTGTCAGTAGTATTCTGGAAACCAGTCTAGAGGACCATGTGACAGAGACTATTTATGACAAAGTCTATGAACATTTCGTAGAAGAAATTGATGCTATAGACAACGGTGTCAATCAATTTGATGGTGAACCTAGGTAAAGTATAACCTATTTTTGATTATGAGGAATTTTAGACATTTTCCCTTTGATCTCATTGAGTGATATTTTCAATATCAATGAACTGACTCTGATAATGAAAATGAACTGCCAGTATGACGTCAAGCACATTATGACGTTACCGATAAAAATCATAATGTCAGTTTTGAATATCTCGACATACATTATTACTGGTATCACTGATACTAGTAATAGTGTCTGTCTCAACCGTCAAAACTGCATATTTTTCTATATATAGCAAAATTGTGAACATCAAATAATATTATGAAAAAAAGTTTAAACAGTGATGGTCAATATTTCTATCAATATCAAGAAAATGAACAACCACCTCTCACCCCAACTCATTAAACACAAAAGTCATGGCTAGGGACCTCTCACCCCAACTCATTAAACACAAAAGTCATGGCTAGGGACAGGCACACAAATTGGTTGGGGTTATACTGGTTAATGGGATTCCAACACTTCCTTCTTGATAATTGGATCTCGAATAGCAGTGAAAATATAAGTAAACAATAAAAAACCTGCACAGATTTGGTTCCACCTATACAAGAGTACATACTATCACAAAGATGAAGGTTGACATAAGCATGATATAACTTTGCCTTTCATCAAAGACTGGCATTTGGTTTGTATTCCAGAACTTTGGTCTTATAATATTTAGTGCAATCATACATGCAAGGTATATTAAAGGACAGGACAGTTTTATAGCTGCACAAAAAATGCCAATAAACCTTTGGCACATTCCTAACGCAGAGGGTTTGAATTTCTTAATTAACCAGTTTAAACCTGTCTTACATCAGATGGCTTAGGTAATTTTTCATTTTGCATTTTTAATTTTGATGTTGGTTACATTTAATCAGCATTTAATTTTTTAAATTATCGAATTTACATCAAATCTGTATTATTGGCATTTTCTTAAATTCACCACCATTTATAGGGTATTGATTAATTACACAACCAAATAAATAACTGTACCACCAATGCCTCAAAGACTGATATTTAATATCTTAGCTTTGGACTTGGTTTCTGTGATGATAAAATTGTATATATATTTTTTTTCAGGTATCTAATAACAACGACTCTAAGCAACAGAGTTAGGAATCTCAACCCAAACTGGAACGAAGAAAATATGGATGAAATGGTAAAATTAGGATATTAAAAAATAATTTACAATTGATAAGGTTTCTAATAGAAATGTATGATGAAAAATTGAGGAATTATTTAGGAAAACACATTTGATTACTTAATATGGAGGAGCCACAACACCTTCTGCAAGTATTACGACTTCCAGAAAATGAAATAAGACATTGTGTTCATCATTCTGTTTGTTTCCTACATAATAAGTCTTGTAGTCACAATATAGCTGAAAATGGCTGAATGTTACAACACCAGAAACCTTGCCTATTATATTTAAGTATGCAATGAATCTTGTCATGTAAAACTGTACATCAAGAGTAATAGTATATAATGCTATGATATGGGTTATTGTATCAGTGGCTGCACCTTCATAATTGAAATCATGAAAGTTTCACATAATATTATTTATTTTAGGTATGTTTTCTGAAAGCTATGAAGTTAGTTGGTGATGAATTCATGGACAAAGTTTTATATTATAAAAAGGCATGGCTACCTGCTAGGGAACTTGTGGTTGAGGCTGTAGAAAAGAGAAAAGAGGTATTACAGTAGTCTCTCCATTGTGCGGCTCCTCCTACGAAAGGCCACCTCCTCTATCCGGCCGGATTTCTCTTGCATTAACTCATTTTAATGCAAAATTACCCCCTGCAGCCGGCCAATTCCTTTTTCCGGCCATCGGCCAGTGTTAACATGTCTAAAATGCCAAAATTACCCCTAAAATACGGCCAACCGTTCATCAAATAAAGTTGAAATGAACCGGAAGTCAACAGTTTTATTTATGTAAACACTTGTCCAGGTAAAACACTTTTCATTCATTCATTCTTTGTTCATTTGAAAAAAATGTCGTCAACAAAAAAAAGAAAAGTTTTGACATTGGAGGAGAAAGTTAAAGTCATAAAGTTGAATGAAAGGGGAGAGTTCCAGAAAACTTGCAGTCACATTTGATTGATAACATCATTAAAGATCCGGAGAAGACTTCATAAGTTTACAACTTGTGTCTTATCCATTTGTCTTGTTTTGTATGACAATAAAATATGTTTAAAGTATTAAAGATAAAGAGACAAAATCTGGAGCGATGGACATTTACACCATTTTACCTGAGATGTGACAGGACATTTATGCCACAAAAGTATAACCCTTTTGCGCCACGTTTTCATACTGATATAATTTTTTCTATAGGACATTTGTGCCACAGGGTCTTATCTAAAAAATAAATCTCTGAACACTTTTAAAAACTTGGACGTTGAATTGAAAATGTGGACACATTTCTGTAAAGTTTCACTTTAATACTTTGTGAGTCAGTTGGAAGTAAAATTTTGACATACAAACATGGATTTTAAGTACAAATAGAGGAAATAAAAGTATTGTATGTGAAGGATATTTTTATAGATTTCTGTCAGCTCTTAAACATGGTGAAAATTCATGACGTTGTTGTGACAAAAAGTGTAGTGTACGATTGACAACTGATATGGAAAACTCATGTATCATAAATGTTAAAAATGAACATAATCATGATCTCGATGATAGGAAAGCTGAACGTAAACAATTAAGATGTAATGCTAAAAGGAAAGCTTCTGAGGATGCAACAGCGAGACCATCTAAGATTATTAGAAAACAATTACAAACCATGTCTGAAACCAATTTACACCAAGATGATATTAAAAATGTGTCAAAAGCAATTTAACGTGAACGCAGAAAAAGACACACACCCTACCAATATCGAGAAATGATGTGCATCTAGCTTTATCAAGTATGTATTGAAACCAGTAAATCAGAGAAGTTCTTGCAGCTGAATGACATAGATAATGGTGTTGTTATATTCTCTAGTTATATCAATCTGAAATGTTTGTGTGATGTGGATGATGTTTTTATGGATGGTACATTATATTTTGGCAAACGGAAGAGGTATTTTTTTCAATTGCCATTTTTAAGAAGTGGCACAAATGACCTATAGGGTCATTTAAATTTAGTGGTGCAAAAGGGCATAAATTTTTTGCGCAAATGGGGTTTTACGAAAATCTGAACTTGTATTTATTTAGTGTTTAGATAATAATGATAATTGACCTGTAATTACCCATGGTGTTAATTGCCTTTTATTACCTCAGGGCTTGACAGGTGAGCCAGTTGTTTGAAATAGATGTGTGTTACAAATGCTTTGTGTACATGTTATTAATCAAATATCATTTAGCTAAAATGGAAACAAACACTTCCATGGAACAATTCCAAAATATAATTGATAAATGGAAGAAACAGAGGCTAACCTAACACACACATATTACATAATACTAACTTTCCTGACTTGGTAGAGGCACTTCAATAAATAGCTATATGATACATAAAACTTAAAATAAATAAAATAGCAAAACATATATAACATTGCACATTCATATAATTGTATTATCAAAGTATTATTTTGTGTTAAAACAAAATTCCTCCAGGAGTGTGTAGAAATAAGACCTAATTTTTCTACTGCAGAGTACAAATCCTCAATAAAAGGGGCATCTGGTGGTTGTGTTGGATGAATCAAATAATCAACTTCCCTTTAGTAAGGAGTGTAAATGTTTTGTGTATAGAATGTCGTGACCCTTGTATGTAAAATACATGTTGGTACTGTGACGTCACACAGGGAAATAAACATATTATTTTACTAGTTGAAATAATTGTATTTCTTTCTCTTGGAAATCTTGGTATTTCATTAGAATTTATGTAGTACGGTTTGGTTTGGTTTATGGTGTTTAACACCACTTTCAACAATATTTCAGTTAAATCATGGCGGTCAGTTTTATCATTGGAGGAAACCGAAGAAAACCACAAACCTGCCACAAGTCACTGACAAACTTTATCACTTAATGTTGTATCGAGTGCACAAGTGACATGCCTGAATGGGGTTCAAGCTCATAACTTTAGTGGTGAAAGGCACTGATTTTGCACAGGTAGTTGAAAATCCAACTACCATACGATCACGACCATGACAGCCCAAGTATAATAATGGTATTTCTTTCATTTGGAAATCTCAGTATTTCATGTAATAGAGATTTATTTCTGATGAAATGCATGTCAGTATAGTTATACCTTATTTATATTACAGACTGACCCTAGTGGAGAAATCATTGTATTTCCTAATGGTGGATGTCCATGGAGAGAGCATCTGTTTGACATTGAACAAGAACAGAATCTGTCTCCAAACATCAAATATGTAATCTACCCTGATAACAACGGTCACTGGAGAGTGCAATGTGTTCCTGCCAGGATTGGGTCATTTGAAAACAGGTAGCCATTTAATTAAATTATGAAAATAGTGTCTGTTCAGCTGGAGTATTGAGAAATCAATATATACTAGACAATTAAAAAATATACCTCAGGGCTATCAGTAAGGGATGGTACCAGGTTCTTTTACCCACCTAAAATGGTCTTTGGTACCTCCTGATTTTAAAGAGTGTTGTATAAGATATTCATGAAAATTGTTCAAATTTTAATAAAAAGTACCATCTGTAAATAGTGAAGTACTGGTAGACTTGAAAAATATTGAAAGCCGTGATACCTTTTAGGATCCTCTATGGGTGAACGGTATTACAATGTACTTCCACCATGTTGATCTCAGATGATGGTGATGAAATCATGTTGTCAAAATCTAACTTATCTTTTTTGTTTAAACTTAAAATTTGTAAATATTATCCATACATAGTTCAGGATCATATATAAGTAATATATTTACATTGTCGGAAAATATATTATATAATAATTCTTGTAGAATTAATGTATATCATTTTCGTGCCTTTTGATTGGACAAAAACACTGTCATGTGTTTGTTTTTGATTCGTTCATAACTTGATGAACTTTTTCGTTTTTGATCTGTTCATAACTTGATGAACTTTTTTGTATAACCAGTATAAACAATATGGCGGCCGCCGATTGAAAACAAGCCTGAAAATCAGTTTAATAATCAAAATAGGGAAAATATTCACGTGGAAGAATTATAAGTGTTAAACGCTTCTTTTCAGGAGTTCATGCATGTGTAAACAGTGCCAATGCACTCACAAACTTTACATAAACGTCCGACGTTTATTCATGTTAACAAAGCGAAAGAAGGTGGTCATGTTAGAATGTTGTACTTATTAACCTACAATGTAAAAAATTCCAAAATGACTACCAAATTGTCTGAAATGAGTAGAAACATGCATTGTTCTAATGGTTTCAATGGTGTCATCTGTCAAATCTGCTATTATACTGTTGCTGTTTTTTTTCTGTCGCTCTAAATGTGTCAGGTACCAGATTAGCTATATATTGGTCAGTGACTGTTGTATATATCAACAATTTATCCAGTAAATGTAATTTGTCTGCTCAAATAGAACTTGTATCATTATCATGGTTCCACAACTCCAAAAAAATATTTGAGTACCTAAAAATGTTCAAACAAATGTCCACATCATGGTGAATTATATGTGTATTTAGTCACTGTCAGGGACAATGATAATACCCTTACAGCTTGTACATCTGTATAGCATCATTTGCTTGCGGTAGTTGATTTTAGAACTATGCAATCAATGACTATCACTACTAGTGCTGTGAGTTCGAATCCCGTTCAAGCGAGGTATACTCGATACAACATTATGTGATCAAATTGTCAGTGACTTGCGGTAGGTCAGTAGTTTTCACGAGGTACTCAGGTTTCCTCCACCAATAAAACTGTCCGCCATGATATAACTGAAATATTGTTGAAAGTGGCATTAAACACCATAACCCTAACCCATAAATAACCCTCCCATAATTTTACTATTGGATTTTAAACTGCTCCGACTGGTATTTCTTTTTCTTTTTTATTATTATTATATTTTTTCTCTCTCCAGATTGTCGTTGCTAGCAGAATGGCATGGAGTGAGAGATGAAGCTTTATCAGAGTTAAGTGGTATACCAGGATGTGTGTTTGTACATGCTTCAGGATTTATTGGAGGAAACAAGACTTTTGATGGGGCCATGGAAATGGCTAGAAAAACGTTGAAAAACCGTAATCTAAAATCTAGTTGATAGTTTACATAAAGCTATGAATGCTGATAGCTATACTGAATGACAGAATACATATTGTGAAATATCGTAAATGTTAATGTTGTTTTACAATCTTGGAAAATAAATGAAAGTTAAAAATTGTAAACAAACTACTCAAATATACTGACACATCATTTTTGGAAATCTTTTAATTTGTTTTTGTAATATAATAATGTTACTTCGCTAAATTCTAAACTGTTGCATCCTATAGAACAAATTGACTGTTTTGTGCTATGAATTTTTTTGAAAATTCAATTTCATTTTCTGATAAGATTCAGAGTCAAAATGCTGAATTCATAAACATTAGATCATAAGAAATGAGGTTAAATAAAGACACTGAAAAGTGGACAAGATTCATCTAAGATTGTATTTTCTGCCTTATTATCTGCCCTCACAATGTTGGTCGTATTATCATATGAGAGAGTTGTTTTCTGTCTGGTTTAGGTTTATGGTGTTTAACACCACTTTCAAAAAAAAAATTCTCAGTTTTATTGGTGAAGGAAACAGAAGTACCTAGAGATAACCACCCACCTGTCGCAAGTCACTGACAAACTATATCACATAATGTTGTATCGAGTACACCTCACCATGAACAGGCTTTGAATTCACAACTTTAATGGTGATAGGCACTGATTGCATAGCCAGTACATGTAGTTGTAAATCCAACCACCATACGATCACTACCATGATGGCTCCTGTTTTCTGTCTGGATCCTTCTGTAAATTTAACACAATGATTAGCAACACAAAGTGAAGATTCACAGTTGGGTATTTTAACCCTATCTGTTCCCAACAAGGGGCCCAATTGGTGCAGTTGTGTCAAAAAGCAGTAATTTAGTGTGCCCCTCCCCTTTTACACTTCCTTATTTTTAAACGATCGAACGTAGTGAGATATAGTTTAATGCTAGCGCTCATGCATGAGGTATACAACCGGAAGACACTGCTTTACACAACATGTGTCGCAACCTTCCGCCCGGACAAAAATATAGTCCATATATAGAGTCAATTGTAAGAGGACGAGTAACTTAAATATCAGAAAGAGCATGCATGCAACATTCATATATTATAAATCCCCCTTAAAATCGGGTACTTATATGCACGTTTGCTCATCTATCAGTATTTCTTTGTTGCAACGCGAATTTTGCGGATAGATATTTCAATATCTAGAAATTGATATTGTGTTTGCAGCGCCCGCCCTTGTCCGAGTGACGCCCTGCCCTTTTTCTCTATTTGTAACAGCGCCCTTCCCTTTGTGACTAACGTGGATGTCTTTTTCGTAAACACAAGTGCCCTTTTTATATGTGTTTTCATTTTTTGTCGCTTATATGTCGCCAGTTTGGTTCACGTTTCGAACAACTGTTTCATGTTTACATTGTAGCGCCCCCTATCTAATTTGAATATGTCAAAGTTAAATTTAGAACATTAACTAATGTAACGTATATCGATCGATTTTCTGATTAGATTTCACGGTAATTATAAAAATTTGAACTTCGAAATTCATATCATTCACAATGCCTTCCCGGAAAAGACGTTTGAAAGAAAGTGGCAAAGGAAAACAAAAGTTTGACATCATATTTTTCAACTTCGTAAGTCGATATAAAAAATGAGTTATTTCCCTTTGTTATACATTTGTACTTGAAACAAACCAAAATTAACAAAATCTAATATGCCATTTACAATATTTTATTATCAAACACAATAAAACCACTTAAGTTTAATCTGAAATAAAAACCTGTCTACTTAAACTGAAACAAAGACAATATTTAGCAACAACCAGTTCTATACATTACCTGTAGTAATAACACATATGCGTAAATAGACATCCAATACAATACAGATATTTTGAAAAACTTTACAACATTGGTATAAAAAAAATTTAAGATCAATTATATCAAATTTTGTTCTACTTTGGATTGAAGTTTATATTTTTCTAGACAGCAATCGTTATTTTTTTAAGTAAATGAACCACAGATTAACCCATTAAATAGAAAATTAACTGATTCTGACACTCCTAGAAAAAGACATAGTGGTCACAAAGTGGGCTTTGATAACAATTGGAAGTTAAATCGACCATGGCTTGAGTGTGTTGAAAATAGTATGCAGTATAAAATTAAAGAGCACGAATCAAGTACTGACCATATTAACTCTGTAGCTATAGAAGCTCTGTGCATTAAAGTGCCCTTTTTCAGCCAACGTTTACGCATAAAAGTGCCCTTTTCAGAAGTAGCACCCTGTCCTTTTGAAATCCTAGCTAGAACACTGGTTTACTATGTAAGAGACTTTGATTTTCGTACTGCGTCTGAAAATTGACATTTGAACAACAAAAAATGGGTGTGGATATTTCAGCAAGTGTACAAAAATTGTACCTTTCTACTTTTGTCCTGTTCCGAAATGTGTGTTTTCTGTTTTTAATTTTAGAATAAATTTTAAAACATATTCTATTTATATCCTATGCTGCTGGAGGTTACAATTCAACTGGTTTGTCAGTGTCGTTAGTTCTCGACCATCGTAGTTTTGTTCAGGATTGGGAACCAGTGCTTTAGACAACATGTGTTCTAATGTTTGACGTACTATCTAATGAAAAGTAGAAAATCCCGAAGAGGTTTTGACCTGTTAACCTTGACTCACTGCTGACGTATTTATGTCAACAATACATTCTTTTAAACTATGTTCCACCTAAAAATAAGCATGAAATGAAAGTATCGATGTAGGACAACCGGCAAACAAACTTGGACACAAATAATGAAAAAAAAACCTGTATAATACTCCAGTAGGTGTCCGTAAATGGATGAGGGAATTCCGGGAACTGAATGTTGATGTTGGCTTCGAAACAAAAAAGATGAAAATGGAAAGGACACAGATGTTGTCTTCGGAAGGCTATATATATATATATCATTGGATAAAAGTTCATCGTCAGATCTATTAATAAGTGTTGTAAATTTTTTCAAGAGTCACATTCCCCTTCTGCGAAAAAGACCCCATACAGAAAAATATTTCCTTTTTCCAAGGTATAAAATTAAACCCACAAATGCACTATATTTCACTTTGACTGTCACATTGATTTGCTTGCCCCTTCAAAACAGATGTAGTGTCTGGTAAACAGTTGATGGGAAATAAAATAATAATGTAATAGAATGTAAAACTGGGTTGTTGCATGTTATAGTAGTAGCTCCTACACCAACTGTTCTTTCCATTTTTGGCACTATTCAATAATTATATTAGTAGTTCCCCCTATATGTGAATAACATATTGATGTCTCTGGAGTTTGCTCTCAATTTACTATTTCAAAGTTCTACATCTTTTTCTAGAAGTATACTGATATTTTGCGATTGTGCATAGCATACAAAAAATCTACATGCAAGCATGTTTGATCGTTTAACATCACCTTTGGTGCTTTCATTTTTTTTTAGCTTGCAACGTTTTGGTCAGACATAGGTATTGCTGTACCTACAAAAGTGTTGATGACCAAATCAACAATGGATATGTTTTCTGACTGGTTCTTTATGACAACTAATGGTATTTGGTATATTGTTATCATGTAATTTTTACTACTTTCTGTTTGGTGCATTAAATATAAAATGTTCCTTGGATAGTCCTCTTACATTTCTAGCTCACCTGGCCAAAATGACTTGTGAGCTTTTGCCATCACCGGTTGTCTGTGAGATTTCCTCATTTCATACCGAATGGACAAAAACATGGTCACCATTGGCAATTCTTGTTTCTGATTGGCTGAAATTTAAAAAAATATTCACTGAAATTAGGAGGCACAATGAATTATTACTTTGTAAGAATAATGTATGGAAGATTCTGTACAAAATTTTCGTATATAACTAATATGGCCGTCATAGGCAGTTCTTGTTTGTGGTTGGCCAATTAAAAAAATCTTCTCTAAAACCATTTGGCCAAATTAATTGAAATTTGGTATGAAGAACCTAAGAAAAGTTATGTATAAAGTTTCTTCAAAACAAAATGACACATGAGTGACACAGGCTATGCCCACTGAGCCTCTACTTTTTAGCTCACCTTGCCAAAGGCAATGTGAGCTTTTGCCATCACTTGGCATCCGTCGTCCGTTAACTTTTCACATTTTCATCTTCTCCTCTGAAACCCCTCAGCCAAATGAACTGAAACTTGGTAGGAAGCATCTATGGAAGGTCCTTTATAAAGATTGCTCATTTTGTCCTGATCCATTAACAAACATGGCCGCCACAGGCAATTCTTGTTTCTAATTGGCCTATTTTCAAAAATCTTCTCCTCTGAAACTGCTTGGCCAAATGAACCGAAACTTGGTAGGAAGCATCTATGGCAGGTCCTCTATAAATATTGCCGATTTCGTCCCGATCCGTTAACAAACATGCCCACCACGGGCCATTCTTGTTTCTGATTGGTTGATTTCCAAAAAATCTTTCTCTCTGAAATCGCTTGGCCAAATGAATCGAAACTTGGTAGGGAGAATCCTTGGAAGGTCCTGTATAAAGGTTGCTCGTTTTGTCCCGATCCATTAACAAACATTGCCACCTCAGGCAATTCTTGTTTCTGATTGGTCGATTTCTAAAAACTCATTTTTTCTGAAACCCCTAGGCCAAATGTACCGAAACTTGTTAGGAAGCATCCTTGGAAGGTCCTCTACAAAGAGTGCACATTTTGTTATGATCCATTGCCAAAAATGGTCACCGCAGGCAATTCTTGTTTCTGATTGGCCGATTTTTAAATATCTTCTCCTCTTTAACCGCTTGGCCAAATGAACCAAAACTTGGTAGCAAGCATCTATGGCATGTCCTCTATAAAGATTGCTGATTTCGTCCCGATCCATTAACAAACATGGCCGCCACAGGCAATTCTTGTTTCTGATTGACCGATTTTTAAATATCTTCTCCTCTTTAACCGCTTGGCCAAATGAACCGAAACTTGGTAGGAAGCATCTATGGCATGTCCTCTATAAAGATTGCTCATTTTGTCCCGATCCATTAACAAACATGGCCACCACAGGCAATTCTTGTTTCTGATTGGTCGATTTCTAAAAACTCTTTTTTTCTGAAACCCCTAGGCCAAATGTACCGAAACTTGATAGGAAGCATCCTTGGAAGGTCCTCTACAAAGAGTGCACATTTTGTTATGATCCATTGCCAAAAATGGTCAATGCAGGCAATTCTTGTTTCTGATTGGCCGATTTTTAAATATCTTCTCCTCTTTAACCGCTTGGCCAAATGAACCGAAACTTCGTAGGAAGCATCTATGGCAGGTCTTCTATAAAGATTGCTGATTTCGTCCCGATCCGTTTACAAACATGGCTGCCACAGGCAATTCTTGTTTATGATTGGTTGATATCTAAAAAATCTTTTTCTCTGAAACCGCTTGGCGAAATGAATCGAAAGTTGGTAGGGAACATTCTTGGAAGGTCCTGTATAAAGATTGCTAATTTTGTCCCGATTCATTAACAAACATGGCTGCCTCAGGCAATTCTTGTTTCTGATCGGTCTATTTCTAAATCTTTTTCTCTGAAACCGCTTGGCCAAATGAACCAAAACTTGGTAGGAAGCATCCTTGGAAGGTCCTCTACAAAGAGAGCACGTTTTGTTATGATCCATTGCCAGACATGGCCGCCACAGGCAATTCTTGTTTCTAATTTGCCAGTTTTTAAATATCTCCTCTGAAACCGCTTGGCCAAATGAACCGAAACTTGTTAGGAAGCATCTATGGCAGATCCTCGATAAAGATTGCTGATTTCGTCCCGATCCGTTTACAAACATGGCCATCACAGGCAATTCTTGTTTCTGATTGGCCGATTTATAAAAATCTTCTCCTCTGAAACTGCTTGGCCAAATGAACCGAAACTTGGTAGGAAGCATCTATGGAATGTCCTCTATGAATATTGCTCATTTTGTCCTGATCGGTAAACAAACATGGCTACCACCAAAACTTGGTAGGAATCATCTATGAAGATTGCTCATTTCGTCCCGATCGGTTGATAAGCATGGCCACCACATGGAATTTCTAAAAAATCTTCTATGGAACTGCTTAGCCATATGAACCGAAACTTGGTAGGAAGCATCTACATATATGGAAGGTTCTGTATTAAGTTTCCTCAAAGCAGAATGAAAGGTGATCGACACAGGCTCAGCCCACTGAGCCTCTAGTTTAATTTGTGTTTTGGCCATCCAAAATGACCACCACTTCAGAATGCATATTAACACACAGGATCCTAAAAGGAGTAAAAATAATAATAGCTATGAGTAATTTCACAGTCAACAGTCTCATATTTAAAAGTTATATTATAAAGCAAAATGTGAAATACAAATTTCCTCTGGCAGGTTGGGACACACAGTAAGGTCATTTGATAACATTAGCACATTTCAGATCAAAAATACTTCTATAGTATTTTGTTAAATTATGTTGTTCACATTTCAGATTAATATACATGACCTTTGTGACTCATGACGATTTTTTAAGGTCAAAATTAAGGGCTTGAAGTTGTGCACCTGTTATTTTATAAAAACAACCACACTTACACTTGGCTTTCCACAGGGCTTGAAGTTGTGCACCTGTTATTTTATAAAAACAACCACACTTACACTTAGCTTTCCACAGGGCTTGAAGTTGTGCACCTGTTATTTTATAAAAACAACCACACTTACACTTAGCTTTCCACAGGGCTTGAAGTTGTGCACCTGTTATTTTATAAAAACAACCACACTTACACTTAGCTTTCCACAGGGCTTGAAGTTGTGCACCTGTTATTTTATAAAAACAGCCACACTTACACTTAGCTTTCCACAGGGCTTGAAGTTGTGCACCTGTTATTTTATTAAAACAATCACACTTACACTTAGCTTTCCACAAGGCTTGAAGTTGTGCACCTGTTATTTTATAAAAACAACCACACTTACACTTAGCTTTCCACA
>MJUT01024241.1:163769-182818 GCA_002080005.1 Gigantidas platifrons
TTTTTTTTCTTCTTTATCAATTTGCAAGTCGAACACACCCTTGACAAGTGTTATAATGAACCTTAAATGCATTATAAAAAGGAAGCATAATTGTGATATTGAGTTTTTACGCTATTCTTTCAATTTTGTACATTGACAAACCGGGTATACTTAAATACAATATTTGGGACTCAACCAGAAAGTAATGGTTGACAAAGCCGGAACGAATGTAAGTAAATAAGCATTGTGTTTTTCACTGTAGTAAGTCTATAAGTCCATGGTGGCACGCTAGTGCAAATTATCATTTATCTTAACATTATAAAGGGTTTGTGTACTTTAATTATACATATAGACTACTTTTTATAGCTTTATTTGAGGACTTCAAGCTCATTATTAGCATTTGTCATCGTTTATGTCCATCATTTTATCCATATCTGAGTAATCGATGTATTTAACCACAGAAACATATAGGTAAAAACAAACAATAATCGACCGATAACGACATCTTCTGGATTCAAGATATAATAATACTATATGATGATAATACTTACTTTTTGTCGTCGTCTCTATGTCAATCGTGCTTAAGTGACCTGTACCGGAAGCTGACGGAACATTTTCGACCGGAGCTCTTTGACGACAGTGTTAGTCAGTCATAAATTGTGAAAAAGGTGTGCAGAGAATTACTGAGAATTTCCTGGGCAGTCACACAGATACAATACAGTGTGAAGAAAATTGCTTAAAACATATGGAATGTGTACGGAGAATCTCCCGACCAGTCAGACAAAGGAAAAAAGAGTGGTGAATTGATGTAAATGGCAGAGGCAATTAAATACAGAGGGCTGACTGTACGCATATTTGCTAAGAACCTCACAGACAGTCGGGCGCTCAGGCAAAGGTGTGCAGAGAATTGCCGATAATCTCTTGTTGCCAGATTTTCTGCAATCTTCCACTTTTCTGTATGCGAGTACTAGTAACTGATTTCAGATTTATGGGGTACTTCATATTCCTTTTCCACAGTGTCTACATGCATGCGAAATTCTTCTCAAATCTCTCTGAAGACTTTTTTTTTTACTCATAACATGTTTCAGTGAGAATTCTTCGCAATTCTCTGCAGATATTTGACTTACTGTCTGACTGCCTTGATATTATCCGCAGAATTTCACCCACTTGTCTGACTACATTATTTGGTACAGTGACTCTCAAGAAGGTTAAAATGTAACATATTAACGGACGGACGACGTCGATAACGGATGATGAACGCAATATGATTGCTAAAGTTCACACTGGCCTTTCGGCCCAATATATCTCGAAACCCGCAAATACTACATCAAATCCCTTGACATACTCTAGAAAAGAAGTATTTTTTAGGAACACAATGAAAGAAGTAGAAATATAATGAGATAGGGGTAAATGTCAATGAGATCACACAAGAACAATCCCCGCAATAAAACACAACAAAAGGTTACGTACAGCCTTCAACAATGAGCAGAACCCACACCGCACAGAAAGCTGTTGATGCCCCCCTCAAATAAAGCAAAACTGTGAAAGAATTCGTCCAGAAACTCCATGATAAAATCTGACCAATTATAAATGTTCTACATCAAAATATCCCAAAACACCTATTTTGGCCCCTTTTATCAAATTTGTCACAAACAGGGGCCACAATACCCGAAATTAATACCAACCTTCCGTGTTTGCAACGGAACCTTGTATTAAAATTTCAATCAAATTGGTCAAGTAGAACTAAAGATATTGCATGGAAGCACACCTACAGACGCCAACAGCATCATACCATTATACGACCACAACATTTTTGCAGTTGTATAAAAACCCCATTGATATCGGACGAAAAATAAAAATTGTAGGTACTTGCTAGAAGAGCGATTTTGGTCCATTATAACACAGAAACTGTAAGAGGTACACAAATCTGATTGAATAAATCTTTAATAGCATTTCATAAAGAATCAAAAAAACATCAACAACAACATCAAATTCAGACTAAAAATTAAACTAGAGGTTCACCTGGCTTGCATGGCTTTATTGCATCTTGTGTCCCAAAATCAAACAATTTATACAGGACAGTTTTTTTTTATCATGACTGCACATTGCATGTTCAATCTCTAATATTGGTTCATTTTTCAAGATGAGACAGAATTGTAGTTCCAATAGGCCAAGTAGTTTCAAACATGTCAGATGAGAAGAATGACAAAACAAATCCCATAGGGTCCTATGTGAAACTATGTTCCGCGGTGGTGACCATCTTGGGTGGAGGGAGGACCTACCCAATTCACTTTTGAAAGGGGAACACCCAAGGACGTTTGTGACCAAGTGTGATTCCAATTGGCCAAGTGGTTTCAGAGAGGAATAACGACAAAGTACTTCCCATAGGGTTCAATGTTAAACTATGTCTCTTAGTGTGGGCCATCTTTAATAGTCAGGAGACCTGATGGGTACCATTTTTTTTAAAAAGGACCATTTAAGGATTATTGTGACAAAATATGGTTCCAATTGCCAGAATAGTTTCTGAGTAGAAGATTGTTGACAATAATTTCACTTAGTGTCCTATGATAACAAATTTGAAATATCATTTTTTTTTCAGAAAAGTAATAATCTAATTGTTTTGACTAAAAAGTTTTTCTCATGTTAACCCCCCCCCCCCAAAAAAAAGAATAGGCTGATTAAGTAAATAGTATTTTATTCCCACAAAAATGCTTAGGAATTCCTGGTTCCTAAGGAAAATGATACGTACCCAAGGTAACACTTTTTTTTTAAACCCAGGACCTGTTTTTTAGTGGTTATTTATCAATTCTGGCTTGTATTTTGTTAGTTTCCAACCCTTGAAATTGAAAGTTGTGAGTTCTTGTTTTAATTGTCAATATGACCAATAGTCATACAAACTAAATAAAAATTCAAATTTAATAAACTAAACAAAACTAAACAAACAAAAGAACAAAATGGAAAATGAAATGCAAAAATGAACACAATATGTCACTCAAACTAACGTATAAACAAGACAAACTAAATATAAAACAAATAACTAAAAATTAAATAAATAGAATCACAGTCTCCTATCACCACATCACATCCTTCCTATAAATTGTATCACACGCATCAATAACTGACAAAAATCACTTCTATAATTTTATTCTCCATATATCTACTGGTGTCGAGACTGACTAAACTGATTTGCATGTGCTACTCATATTTCGGCCTACTCGACTCTTCATAAATTTCGAATCACCAAATAATAATTCGAACTTCATCTTAAACATATTTCACCATACACTCTTCTTATTACAGTCACTGACAGGTATACATAATATTAGTAGCTATAAATACTCCATCCAATCAAGTATTGCGTAATCCATATTATACCGAGGTATATGCTGTACATGCATCACCGCTATGCCCACAGTTTTATAGTATTAATAAATGGGTGTTTTCATAATGGACCGGTTATATGTCAAAGGTTAGTCATAATGGCCCAAGGGTTGCAGCAGAGCTGAACATTCAAGTACTATTATTCTTAAAAGCAACATGTTTTCTATGATCTCTAATGTCTGAAGTTGGTATGATGTTAAGATTACTCAGAATTACTTGTTATTTCTCTTTTTAATTAACATTTATTCACACAAGATTATAATTACACCCTTAAATATAGTTACATGGTTTTTGTAGTGTCCGTAACCATATTTTCTGTTCTGCAGTTTTTATTCCGTCTACAATTGTTCATATTTTGACTGATTATAACTACTCTATGTATTTTACATCTTCAAACATGAAAATATCAATCGTTTGACAGTGTTTTCTAGAAGATTTTTTTACTGGTTACGGACCCTTCAAAGATTTCTGATAGAAACATACCTTTTGGATAAAGCCTGATAATTTCTCCAATTGATGTCCGATGTTCATGAATTTGGTATCAAATTAATCCTGATAATTTTTTCTAAAGATTTATATTAAAATAGTTTTGTTGTTTTCCTATTTTGAAAAGTAAATTTGGGTGTAAAAATAAACATATTTCAAGTGCAAAAGCATAATGTCTTATTTGTGCAAATTTGTTGGTAGCATTTTGCTTGTTACTCAAAAACTATGAGAGATATCTTCTTGAAATTTTGTATGCAACTTCTGTGTTTCACCAACCAAAACATGATATTAAAGAGATACCTTTAAATTCAATGGAAGTAGGTTAATATTGCACATAACACACTGCTTTTGAATATGAGCCCTATATTGTGTTTCAGCCGAGGGGAAATGCAATACAATACAATACAATATTTTATTAAAGTCTCATCTCTCATTACGATCATAATACAATTTCAAACATAAAATACAACATATATTAAAACGAGAGCCATTCTGTGTAGAATTACAAGAGACTGTTAAGACAAATAACAATATTAAGATATATATATATATATACACAAAGAATAAAATGATGTACTATATAAAATATTTCTTCGAGCATTTAAAATTAAATAACAGGTTTTGGCACATATTCTTATCATATTTACATCCGAAAATAAAAACACTAATTTCTGAGTATCATTAAAAGACATAAAATCACTGTTTACATTTTGAGCTAAATCAAACAACTCTTCTCTAAAATCTGTATATAATGGACATTTCAATAAAATATGCGCCTCATCCTCAAGAACATTTCTACATTCATTGTACACTCTTTGTTGTACTTCCAAATTTTCAAATCTCCCAGTTTCGATTCTAAGTGGAGCAACTCCACATCTGAATTTAGCAAAAGAGCTCCTGTGTTTAAAAGGGAGGGGGATTTTACAATACTTTTCGGTTTCAAATCTACTTTTAAATAATTTATAGGTTCTTAGTTTATTCCCTCCCCTACCAGATATAGACGTGTCTGTCTGTAAACTGTTATTCCACTGCTCAACAAACTGATTTAATAATTTGGACAAAACACTATTAATGACGAAATTCGGGTCACTATTTTCTGATATAGAACAAAAATGACTCAGATTTAAATCACAGAAGGTCTTCTTTACATAAAAATTCCAGTTGTTCATACATTTATATCTTTATATATCTATATCATATCTGCCCATATAAAAACATTCCTGTTTAAACGGTTAGAACTCATATTATTCAGTTTACACCGCAGACGCGCTATTCTTTTCCACTGCTTATGAAATATTGGTAACCAGCTCATAACAACCACAACTGCCATGTTAGGTGTATATTTACCTACCCCCAAGAAAAATCGACATGCTCTATTATGTATAGCATTTATACAAGAGAAATTGTTAGTTCCCCATATACCAGCGCCATATTCTATTATAGGAGAAACCAAACTATCATATAGTTTTGTAAAAACGTCAAAAGCAACACCACCTACAATTTTACACTTTGCTATAACAAGTCCTAATGTTCTGTTTGCGGAAGCTGCCACAGCCTTTGCGGTGACATTGTAGTCTAAAAATTCTTTAAAAACAAGACCTAAATATGTATAATTACTAGAGTAGTTGATAACTTTATCACCACACATAAACTTAAAATCGGATTTTGAAATGGAGAACCTAAAATGGACAATTTTTGAACATTTCAATTTTTGTTTTCCATTGATTTTAGAATTTTGAATTTTATGAAATTTTGGAATTTTTGAGGCAATCTTCATTCTTTTTGAAGAAAGCCATAATGGACAGGTCCGTTATGGCTTTTACCAGTCCATTATGGCTTTTGGGGTCCATTATGGCCTTATAAGCTAACCATAATAGACCGGCAAAGCATTTTGGAGCAAAATAATGTTCTTGTATAAATACAAACCATAAAATTTCAATATTTTCATAAAATTTCAAAATTCTAAAATCAATAAAAGAACATTTTTAAAGTTCAAAATTTTCAAAAAATTTCAATATTTCAAAAATAAAAAAAAAAAATAAAAATGTTCATAAGATTTCAAAATTTTCAAAAAATTTCAATATTTCTAAAAATTTCAAAAAATTCTCCTAAAAAAATTTCAAAATGATAAAATTTTCAAAAGTATTAAAACTTTCAGTTTTCATAAAATTTTAATTTTTATAAAATTTCAAATTTTAATATTTAAATGATAATATTGAAAAATGATAAAACAATTATACTCTACCATTTCGGTCAATACTATGGCCTTCAGAAAGAATGAAGATTACCTAAAATTGAAATTTACTGGTTAATAAAAGTATTAAGAAATGGGCATTGCCTCGGGCCAATACGACCTTCCTTGTGCCATTATGACTAACCTTGGACATATTACCGGTCCATTATGAAAACACCCATTTATTAATACTATTATAACTGATAATCATATTGCTACAATATACGAGGCATACCAGGCTGACATTGATTTGTCATTAGAGGATTTACGGAAAGAGGTTACCAGATGGCGAACCCTCTGGCCATTACAAACGGAAAGATTTGCCAACAACTCTTTGTAGCATACTGAATTCTATTAATCCAGTTCTCAATCCTTCTACAGATACAATTTTATGTGTTTTGTTAATCATGCCAGTAGCAAGTGCGACTGCTGAAAGTTAATTGAGTGTAGTGAGACGTATGAACACGTATGCTAGGTCGACAATGAAGAATGCCAGGCTATCTTCCCTTGGATTGATGCATATTCAACGAGATTTTCAACACGAAGGGAAGATTTTGAACAAGTTTAAGAAATTCTTGTCTATCAGTCATTAAAATTGTACTTAATTCTATGTTATATGAAACCCTGAAATGGTCCCAGAACGCACCATTTTGCATATCGTCGAAAAAAAATATTCAGGCGGGGGGCATGCAGACCCAGATCCACTCCCGTTCAAAATTATGCATGGCGTGCACACAATTAAGCCTCAGCTACGCTCCTTGATGTTCTGAACTGACGTCAATCGTGAATAAGTGACTTGTACCGGAAGCTGACGGAACATTTTCGACCGGAGCTCTTTGACGACAGTGTTACAGTCAGTCATAAATTGTGGAAAAGGTGTGCAGAGCATTACTTAGAATCTCCTGGGCAGTCACACAGATACAATACAGTGTGAAGAAAATTGCTTAAAACATATGGAATGTGTACCGAGAATCTCCCGACCAGTCAGACATATAGGAAAAACGAGTGTAGTGAATTGATGTAAGGGGCGATTATGCGCAGATTTGCTAAGAACCTCACAGACAGTCGGGCGCTCAAGCAAAGGTGTGCAGAGAATTGCCGAGAATCTCTTGTTGCCACCTTTTTCTGCAATCTTCCACTTTTCTGTATGCGAGTACTAGTAACTGATTTTCAGATTTATGGAGTATTTCATATTCTTTTTCCACAGTGTCTACATGCACGAGAAATTCTTCTCAAATCTGTGAAGACTTATTTTCACTCATTACATGTTTCAGTGAGAATTCTTCGCAATTCTCTGCATATATTTTACTTACTGTCCGACTGCCTTGATATTATCCGCAGAATTTCACCCACTTGTCTGACTACATTATTTCGTACAGTGGCTCTCAAGAAGAAGATTAAAATGTAACATGTTAACGGACGGACGACGTCGATAACGGATTACGAAAGCAACATGATTGCTAAAGTTCACACTGGCCTTTCGGCCCAATATATCTCGAAACCTGTAAATAATACATTAAATCCCTTGACATACTCTAGATAAGAGTTGTTTTTAGGAAAACAATCAAAGAAGTAGAAATAAAATGAGATAGGGTAAATGTCAATGAGACAACAACCAACAAATCACACAATAAAACACAAAACAGGTTACGTGTAGTCGTCAACAATGAGAAGAACCCACACAGCAGTTGTATAAAAATCCCATTGGTATCAGACGAAAAATAAAATTTTAGGTACTTGGTAGAAGTGCGATTTCACCCATTATAACACAGAAACTGTAAGAGGTACACAAATCTGATTGAATAAATCTTTAATTGCATTTCATAAAGAATCCAAAGAAAAAAAAAACCATCAAATGCAGACTAAAAATTAAACTAGAAGTTGACCTGGCTTGCATTGCTTTATTGTTCTTGTGTTCCAAAATCAAACAATTTATACAGGACAGTTTTTTTTTATCATGACTGCACATTACCTGTTCAATCTGTAATATTGGTTCCAATCTAATTAAAATTCGATCTTTGTTTGATCCCGATTGTCGCACATAACTAAACCGGGAGCAATTAAAGATCGAATTTTAATTAGATTTTATTGGTTCATTCTGTAAGGCAGTTTTCAAGAAGAGACAACATTGTACTTTCAATAGGACAAGTAGTTTCAAACATGTCAGAGGAGAAGAATGACAAAACAAATCCCATAGGTTCCTATGTGAAACTATGTTCTGCGGTGGTGACCATCTTGGGTGGAGGGAGGACCTACCCAATTCACTTTTGAAAGGAGAACACCCAAGGACTTTTGTGACCAAGTGTGGTTCCAATTGCCCAAGTGGTTTCAGAGGAATAAGACAAAGTACTTACCATAGGGTTCAATGTTAAACTATGTCTCATAGAGTGGGCCATCTTTAATAGTGAGGGGACCTGATGGGTAGCATTTTTTTTAAAAGGACCATTTAAGGATCATTGTGACAAAAGATGGTTCCAATTACATGAATAGTTTCTGAGTAGAAGATTGTTAACAATAAGTTCACTTAGGTTCCTATGATAAACTATGTACTGCGGTGGCAACCATTTTGGATGGAAGACAGACCTGCCCAATTCAATTTTGAAAAGGGGCTACATAAGGACTATTGTGACCAAAGTTTGGTTCAAATAGGCCAATGGTTTCATAGCAAAACATTGACAAAGCATTTCCCATATGGTCCAATGTGAAAACAAGTCGTGCAGTGTTGGCCTTCTTGGATGGTCAGCAGACCTGCTGGATACTCTTATTAAAGTAGACCACCCATGGACTTTTGTGACCAACAGAGAGATGATGTAAATATCAATGAGACAACGCTATAACAAGCAAAATCCAAAACTAGTACAAAAAGAGGTCACCACACAGCCTCCAACAATGAGCAAGTTTGGTTCGAATGGACCCAGTTGTTTCAGAGTAGAAGATCATTTACATACATTTCCCAAAGAGTCCTATGTTCAATTATGTACAGCAGTGGTGGCCATCTTGGACGGAGGGCATACCTCCAGCAATTGGCCTAGTTGTTTCAGAGTAGAAGATTGAAATGTAAAAGTTTATGGACGACGTTAAAAATCGGATGCCAAGTGATGGCAATAGGTCACATCGACCTTGGTCCAGATTAGTTAAAAAAAAAATTATTATAGGTTCTACATGGTCAATTGGAATTTATCTTGGTCACAAAGTCCTTGCTTGGACCCTTTACAAAGGTGTATCCGGCATGTATCCATGATGGCTACCACTGAGGTACATAGATATAGTTTAACATATCTATGGGAATTGTATCTCAACAATCTTCTTCTCTGAAACTAATCAGTCAATTGCAACCAAACTCGATCACAATAGTACTTGGTTTGTCTCCTTTGATACTAGTAATACATTGTAGTATCAGGCAGGTCCGCTAACCATCCAAGATGACCGACACACACAGCAGGACATAGTTTAACATTCGAGCTATGGGAAATACTTTTTAAAACTAATCCTCTGAAACCACTTCGCCACTTGGAACCAAACTACTTGGGCACACAAGTCCTTGGGTCAATTGAACAATGATGCTTCAAAGGAGATACAGTTTTAAAGATTTGACAAATAACCCCCCCCCAACTTACAAAGAGTTGCCTACAGTGGCCATTTTTTGACGTAACAAAATGAAATGAGGAATATCTGCTAGGTAACTTATATGTCCTACCAGGTTAGGTCCTCTTTGCCTCCATAGTATCAGAGAAAATGATGGAAATGTCAATTCCCATAGGTTCATAATGTTAATCTAAGTGACATCATTGCTGCTGCATGTGCCACTGATCAATATGGGTCCCGACATGTCGCCATGCTCTAGATCTATAAACAGTAGATACAATAACCTGTCACCTGATGTGGTGAACAAACAGACAGACAACCCATAACTACATAAACTCCCCTATCTAGGACTCATTGGACATACATGTACAAATAGATATACAATTTTGACTTTACAAGTCAACATTTTCTATGCTTCAATCTAAATATTTTTTTAAATCTAAATTAAATTTTGCTCTTCCAAGTTCAACTGATGTATGAATACATTACAGTGGACTGAGAATTGTGCAGACAATTTAATTGTTACAATCTGCTACATTCCTCAACCCAGTGATCTTGCACTTATCATGGAACTTCTGCTACACAGGTTCCTAATTAATTAATTTTGAAAAAAAAATTAAAAATGAAAGATTACACATGCAGCAAGTACTATAGCCCACTACCTGACTCCGGAAATTGACAGCTTGTTATATTTCATCTTGTTCATAACTTTTCTTTGATAAGACTGTCTACGATATCCATCTGCATATATATGTGTATGGTATACAGTCAAACCTGTCATAACAGTCACCTGCTCATAATGGTCACACTCCCGGTGCATTTTACTATATATCTTAATTCGATATAGCAGTCACCTGTTCAATGTGGTCAGCAGACACTATTTATAAGTAATTTTCAGCGTAAAACCTTTGTATAACAGTAAATTTAATTTAAAAATAAAACCGGAAGTGATTTCGGAAGATCAGTATTTTTCTCAAATGCAACAAAAATCCAGAGGTGTTACAAAATATATTGATCACTTTAATTTTACTAAATAAACTAACACCATGAATTTTGTGGATAGTAAATTACATAAAAGACAGTTTATCCCCGGGTGTTATTGGAGATTTTTACTCATTAAGATGAGAGTAGAAATTCACTCACCAAAAATCTTTTGTATCTAGTACATCATGTCAAAATCATCACCATTCATAAAAAGTGAAAGCGATAAATCATTCTCCTATCACCACATCACATGCTTCCAATAAATGGTATCACACGAATCAATAATTGATAGAAATCACTTCCATAATTTTATTCTCCGTATATCTACTGGTGCCGAGACTGACTAAACTGATTTCCATGTGCTATTCATAATTCGGTCTACTCGAAGTTGCTCTCTTGATCTGTTAGCAATTCTTTAGGTATACCAACTCTAGAAAATAAACTTGTAAAGCATTAGCAACTGATTCTGCCTCTTGATTTTTCATAGGTATTCGGACCCAGCGAAACTTGAAATTTGTTGACAGGTCAGGATGTCCAGTAACAAGTAAATTTTACTGTATGACATGGTTTTGGTTACTTCATTTAAGCGTCACTACTTTTGTGTCTGGAGTGTTGTCTCCTTAATGGTTTTTAAAAATGAAAGGCAAAGCATCAATAGCTATACAATTTGTACCTAATTTAGTAGGTCCTGTAAAAGCAATGAAGGTCATTCCTAAACGGTTAACAAAGTATTTCTCTGTAATAAAGTAAATTAAGACGGTGATTATATTTGACTATAATAATGTCGATTATTTCGCTGTTTCGCTTAGGTGAATGAGTTAAGGTCTTTAACGACATTGTTTGCATTGTCTATACTGCTTTGATTTACGACGTCTGATGACCCCATTGATATCTTCAACTTTGTCTTTCAGCATAATTTCAGTTCTATCATTTCGGTCAGTTTTATTGTTTGGAGAAACCGGAGTACTCGTAGAGAAAACCATCGTCAGGTCGAAAGTCATTGAAAAATGTTTCATATAAAGTTGTATCGAGTAAACCTTGCCATGAGCGTGATTCGAACTCATAGCGTTAGTGTTGATAGGCACTGGTTGTACTTTTAGTTGGAAATCCAACTACCAAATGTTCATGACAACAACGGCCTCTTGGTCCCAATTGACGGACATATAATGTTAAATGTTTACCCAACAAGGTGTTATGGCTCGTATGAAATATTACATGTCATAATAAAACACGAACATCACAATGAAATATATGCCTTAGCTTTCTTATTATGTTGAGTAAGTCAAAAATCAACGGAGCGATAAGTGTATCACAAATAATGTGATCCATACAAACAGCCATTAACCCTATTAATTTTATTTTGTTATTGTTTTCTGAAGAAAGTAATACAGTGTTGTCGACTGGGCATTGCATCTAAGACTACTTTAATCATTTTTAATGGATTTCCTATAATGCATAATTTTAATTTCTATTAAAACCATGTTTTTTTTTGTTTTTAAATTAATTACCGGAGTGTTAAGGACTGTTTGAAATTAATGCATACCGTTTCGCGTCATTAATTTTTTGCACTGAAATTTGGTTAGCTTATTTAGTTTGGAATGCAAATTAGTTATTCATATCATCGAAAGAAAAACTTCAAAATAATATAGTTATTAAAAGTGAATAAACGTTAGAGAACATCGATAGGACAATCAGGAATGAAAAACTGGCAACATAGGGTACTCAACACACAAGTCTTTCCTTAATCTACATTAGTGTACATAAGTTTATTTTATCATATAAAACTATATCTGTTTCATCATGCATGATGCTCAAACAACAAATAACAACAATGTCAAAGATATTTAACATACATTATATGTCTTAATCATGCATTGTATCAATACTCTTAACATAGACATATATTCAGAGTTCAATAGTTATCTACACTAATACTGTTCTATTTTAAATCATTGCACATTTCTGCATTAATCGATCTTTATTACGACATTTATTGTTTAAATTATACTTCAATTAAGTGATATTGAGTACTAATTAAGTACAATTCGGTGTTAATGGGTAAAGGTCATAGTAAAGCATTTCTTTTGTCTGCTTCATGTAGATCGACTGTAATATAGTCAGCACCAGCGTAGACGCGGACCTCATAAAGGACACCATCGATCCCGAATAGAATGGTGGGCTCAATGAGCTAGGTTGTTGGATTACCTAATAACACATAACATCCTATCACCAATACGATGTCGGTTCGTACCCTGCTTTGCAAATTACAAAAAAAGTGCACTCGACTCGCAGCCGCAAATTGATATAATTTACCACTTGCTTGGCCATGGTCGGTGGTTCACTCCGGGTACTCCGGCTTCTTCCACCACTAAGACTGGTGGCCATGGGTTAGCTGAAATATTGCTGAGAATGGTGTTAAAAACCAAATATCTCCAAAATCAACCGATTAGAACGACGCTTTTTCTGCTCTTTTCAGGCCATTGTCAGTTGTTTTACACATTACAGGATACAAACATTATACATATGTTGTAGATAGATATAAAGCCAATTTGCACTCGCTAGCAAAGCTAGATTTCTCTCTCCCTGTTTCTAGCGCTTGTGCGATAAGTCGTGAAAAAAGAATGGACCGGATATTGTTTATGACAAGCGGGAGCATTTGTAGTCATTTGTAACAAATATTCCTAAACGGTTAACAAAGTATTTCTCTGTAATAAAGTAAATTAAGACGGTGATTATATTTGACTATAATAATGTCGATTATTTCGCTGTTTCGCTTAGGTGAATGAGTTAAGGTCTTTAACGACATTGTTTGCATTGTCTATACTGCTTTGATTTACGACGTCTGATGACCCCATTGATATCTTTAACTTTGTCTTTCAGCATAATTTCAGTTCTATCATTTCGGTCAGTTTTATTGTTTGGAGAAACCGGAGTACTCGTAGAGAAAACCATCGTCCGGTCGAAAGTCGTTGAAACATATTTCATATAAAGTTGTATCGAGTAAACCTTGCCCTGAGCGTGATTCGAACTCATAGCGTTAGTGTTGATAGGCACTGGTTGTACTTTTAGTTGGAAATCCAACAACCAAATGTTCATGACAACAACGGCCTCTTGGTCCCAATTGACGGACATATAATGTTAAATGTTTACCCAACAAGGTGTTATGGCTCGTGTGAAATATTACATGTCATAATAAAACACGAACATCACAATGAAATATATGCCTTAGCTTTCTTATTATGTTGAGTAAGTCAAAAATCAACGGAGCGATAAGTGTATCACAAATAATGTGATCCATACAAACAGCCATTAACCCTATTAATTTTATTTTGTTATTGTTTTCTGGAGAAAGTGATACAGTGTTGTCGACTGGGAATTGCATCTAAGACTACTTTAATCATTTTTAATGGATTTCCTATAATGCATAATTTTAATTTCTATTAAAACCATGTTTTTTTTTTTTAAATTAATTATCGGTGGGTTAAGGGCTGTTTGAAATTAATGCATACCGTTTCGCGTCATTAATTTTTTGCACTGAAATTTGGTTAGCTTATTTAGTTTGGAATGCAAATTAGTTATTCATATCATCGAAAAAAAAACTTCAAAATAATATAGTTATTAAAAGTGAATAAACGTTAGAGAACATCGATAGGACAATCAGGAATGAAAAACTGGCAACATCGGGTACTCAACACACAAGTCTTTCCTTAATCTACATTAGTGTACATAAGTTTATTTTATCATATAAAACTATATCTGTTTCATCATGCATGATGCTCAAACAACAAATAACAACAATGTCAAAGATATTTAACTTACATTATGTGTCTTAATCATGCATTGTATCAATACTCTTCACATAGAAATATATTCAGAGTTCAATAGTTATTACACTAATACTGTTCTATTTTAAAGCATTGCACATTTCTGCATTAATCGATCTTTATTACGACATTTATTGTTTAAATTATACTTCAATTAAGTGATCTTGAGTACTAATTAAGTACAATTCGGTGTTAATTGGTAAAGGTCATAGTAAAGCAGTTCTTTTGTCTGATTCATGTAGATCGACTGTAATACAATCAGCACTAGCGTAGATACGGACCTCATAAAGAACACCATCCATCCCGATTAGAATGGGGGGCTCAATGAGCTAGGTTGTTGGATTACCTATTAACACATAACAGCCTATCACCAATACGATGTCGGTTCGTACCCTGCTTTGCAAATTACAAAAAAAGTGCACTCGACTCGCAGCCGCAAATTGATAAAATTTACCACTTGCTTGGCCATGGTCGCTGGTTCTCTCCGGGTACTTCGGCTTCTTCCACCACTAAGACTGGTGGCCATGAGTTAGCTGCAATATTGCTGAGAATGGCGTTGAACACCAAAAATCTCCCAAAATCAACCGATTAGAACGACTCTTTTTCTGCTCTTTTCAGGCCATTGGCAGTTGTTTTACACATTACAGGATACAAACATTATACATATGTTGTAGATAGATATAAAGCCAATTTGCACTCGCTAGCAAAGCTTGATTTCTCTCTCCCTGTTTCTAGCGCTTGTGTGATAAGTCGTGAAAAAAGAATGGACCGGATATTGTTGATGCCAAGCGGGAAGCATTCGTAGTCATTTGTAACAAATATTCCTAAGCGGTTAACACAGTATTTCTCTGTAATGAAGTAAATTAAGACGGTGACTATATTTGACTAAAATATTGTCGATTATTTCGCTATTTTGCTTAGTTGAATGAGTTAAGGTCTTTAACGACAATGTTTGCATTGTCTATCCTGCTTTGATTTACGACGTTTGATGACCCCATTGATATCTTCAACTTTGTCTTTCAGCATAATTTCAGTTCTATCATTTCGGTCAGTTTTATTGTTTGGAGAAACCGGAGTACTCATAGAGAAAACCATCGTCCGGTCGCAAGTCGTTGAAAAATGTATCATATAAAGTTGTATCGAGTAAACCTTGCCATGAGCGGGATTCGAACTCATAGCGTTAGTGTTGATAGACACTGGTTATACTTGTAGTTGGAAATCCAACTACCAAATGATCATGAAAACAGCAGCCTCTTGGTCCCTATTGACGGACATATAATGCTAAATGTTTACCCAACAAGGTGTTATTGCTCGTGTGAAAGATTACATGTCATAATAAGACACGAACATCACAATGCAATATATGCCTTTGCTTTCTTATTATGTTGAGAAAGTAAAAAATCAACGGAGCGATAAGTGTATTACAAATAATGTGTTCCATACAAACAGCCATTAACCCTATTAATTTTATTTTGTTATTGTCTTCTGGAGAAAGTAATACAGTGTTGTGACAGGGCCTTTCATCTAAGACTACTTTAATCATTTTTAATGGATTTCCTATAATGCATAATTTTAATTTCGATTAAAACCATGTTTTTTGTTTTTTTTTTTTAAATTAATTATCGGAGGGTTAAGGGCTGTTTGAAATTAATGCATACCGTTTCGCGTCATTAATTTTTAGCCCTCAAATTTGGTTAGCTTATTTAGTTTGAAATGCAAATAAGTTATTCATATCATCGAAAAACAACTTCAATATAATGTAGTTATTAAAAGTGAATAAACGTTAGGGAACATCGAAAGGACAATCAGGAATGATAAACTGGCAACATTGGGTACTCAAGACACAAGTCTTTCCTTAATCTACATTAGTGTAAATAAGTGTATTTTATCATATAAAACTATATCTGTTTCAGCATGCATGATGCTCAAACAACAAATAACAACAATTTCAAAGATATTTAACTTACATTGTCATATCCGTGGTCAACTGTGACAGATAAAGTATCGGATAGCAGTCCAATACCTGGTCATATGTGACAGATGAAATATCGGTTGACCTAATTTTGTACCAGGTCATTTGTGTCATATACAATATATGTAATCCTAGTTATATACCTGGTCATCTGTGACAGATAAAGTATCGGTTAACCTAGTCCTACACCTGGTCATCTGTGACATATATAGTATCGGTTAACCTAATTATATACCTGGTCATCTGTGACATATAAAGTATCGGTTAACCTAGTGCTATTCCTGGTCATGTGTGCCAAGTAAAGTATCGGATAATCTAGTCATATTTCTGGTCAACTGTGACAGATAAAATATCGGATAACAGTCCAATATCTGGTCATCTGTGACAGATAAAGTATCGGATAACCAAGTCATATACCTGGTCATCTGTGACAAATAAAGTATCGGATAACAGTCCAATATCTGGTCATCTGTGACAGATAAAGTATCGGATAACCAAGTCATATACCTGGTCATCTGTGACAAATAAAGTATCGGTTATCCTAATTCTATGCTTTGTCATCTGTGACAGATAAAGTAACTGTTAGCCTAGTCCTATAACTGGTCATATGTGACAGATAAAGTATGGGTTAACCTAGTCCTATACCTGGTCGTCTGTGACAGATAAAATATCGGTTAACCTAGTTATATATCTGGTTATTTGTGACATACACAGTATGTGTTAGACTACTTATATGCATGGTCATCTGTGACAGATGAAGTATCGTTTAACCTAGTGCTATACATTGTCATCTGTGACATATAAAGTATTGGTTAACCTAATGATATACCTGATGATCTGTGACAGATAAAGTATCGGTTAACCTCGTCCTAAACCTGGTCTTCTGTTTTTTGAATGAATTTGACTATGATTATTAAACATAGCCACATTCATTCCATAGTGGTTTTGCTAGTCATTGTGGTAACTGCAACTACGCGTTTCAATTTGTTTAGCCTACATGTGAACAGCTACCGTCTATGGAGATAATTTTAATGAGAAGTGCAATCGTCTGATTAATATATCATTCGAGAGATATATACGCCACATGCAAGTGCTGGTGAAATGTAGCTATCCATAATGGAAAGATCACAATGAGATAATTGAAATAAAACCTTTCATTAGTTAGGAAAATACTTTATCTCCGATTTACGTCATCAGATTACTCTTTGTAATCTTCGCATTGTCTTATCTAGTGGAGCATGAAATTAAGGACCATATTAACTTTTTGTTTTCTTTAACTGGAAAGATCTTATCCAAAACGAGCTTCATTCAATTCGTCGATGCGATGAGCATCGTTTGTACCAATAGGAATACCGATTTATTTGACTGGTAGCAATCGCTCTCATAATTATAGGTGTGGAAATCAATATTAAATAATATGATGCATTTAATACACACATTATACATGCAAGAAGAGTTGGAAGATATCAACGAGGAATCATAATCCGTAATTCGAAGGATAGACAACACAATGACTAAATGAGAAAGGACAAAAAGACAAGCAACGGATTACACACATTACACACAAACTAAAGATCGAGTAACACGAACCCACTAATATCCAGGTGCTCCGGCAGGTAAGAGTAGTTCCTGCTCTATGCATATATATCATACTTTAGCATACAAAGCACAAATACGATACAACGGAACAGTTCCAAAACCCAATCGCAGAATCAAATAGACATAGACACTGGATACTGCCAGCACATATATGCATGAGAACTGACTTTACTGGCTTTATGCAATCACTTCGATAAATTGTGTCGGAATCCAGGCTAGTTTTATAGTCCGAATCTACAACCGCACCACCCGTCTTACTGAACCAACTCGTGTCTAAAGGCTACAGCAATGGTTTGAATCGCCTCAACTGTGTATAATGCATCAATTTATTCCGCTTTCCGTTCATTCCAGTCATGTTTTGATTCCACGTGGAACGTAAAGGGGAAGTTCATCGCATGCATTGATCTATTTCTATCTTGTTTTCCTACTTACAGTTTCTTTAAAAGCCGAAGCTACATATTAATACACTACAAACTCGGTTGAAATAGATTCGATTACAGTGAAAGTTCTTATTTTCATGGCTACTAATTTTCATGACAAACATAATGATATGTACATGTTGTATTCCGTTGATATTATAGTTCGTGAACAACGAAATCCACGAAAATATAAATCCCACGAATAATAATGCGTTAACTGTATCGAAATTAGGACTTATCTGGTGCTATGTTATTACTTATGTCTTATTTGCGGTTGTTGCACTTGCTTGCGTATAGTGGTATCTTTCAAACATTCTGCTGCGTTTTAATTTCTTGTTTGTCTTCGTCTTGTGTGTCCAATATAATCAATTTCTTAGGATTATCCATTTTTGATTGCCCATTCGGTTTTTCTCTAGCGTTTATGTATTGAACGGTGCAGTTCCCAGCAATGTGAAAGGAATCTCTTTATATTTAAAATTAGCAAGATAAATCTCGAGTGCCTTGATATTTTTCTGACGGAGATTCCGCAATATTTACAAACGGTAACTGTGGTTTTCCTGGATTCCTAACCTATGACGTCACGAAAG
>MJUT01024249.1:0-10340 GCA_002080005.1 Gigantidas platifrons
ATACAATCGAAACCTCAAACATCGTAGAAACAGAGAGAAAATTTAACCGAAACATCGTAGAAACAGAGAGAAAATCTAACCAGAACATCATAGAAACAGAGAGAAAATCAATCGGAACAACGTAGAAACAGAGAGAAAATCTAACCAGAACATCGTAGAAACAGAGAGAAAATCTAACCGGAACATCGTAGAAGCAGAGAGAAAATCTAACCGGAACACTATAGAAACAGAGAGAAAATCTAACCGGAACATCGTAGAAACAGAGAAAATCAATCGGAACATCGTAGAAACAGATAGAAAATCTAACGGGAACATCGTAGACACAGAGAGAAAATCTAACCGGAACATCGTAGAAACAGAGAGAAAATCAATCGGAACATCGTAGAAACAGAGAGAACATCAATCGGAACATCGTAGACACAAAGAGAAAATCAATCGGAACATCGTAAAAACAGAGAGAAAATCAATCGGAACATCGTAGAAACAGAGAGAAAATCTAACCGGAACATTTCGTAGAAACAGAGAGAAAATCAATCGGAACATCGTAGAAACAGAGAGAAAATCTAACCGGAACATCGTAGAAACAGAGAGAAAATCAATCGAACATCGTAGAAACAGAGAGAAAATCTAACCGGAACATCGTAGAAACAGAGAGAAAATACAATCGAAACCTCAAACATCGTAGAAACAGAGAGAAAATCTAACCGAAACATCGTAGAAACACAGAGAAAATCTAACCAGAACATCGTAGAAACAGAGAGAAAATCTAACCGGAACATCGTAGAAACAGAGAGAAAATACAATCGAAACATCGTAGAAACAGAGAGAAAATACAACCGAAACATCGTAGAAACAGTGTCAAAATTTTAACTGCATCTACATGGCAATGAGTAGTTTAACATATCTTCCGGATTTTTCTGTGAAAGTTTTCTTTTAGCCGATTTATACCGATTATGCAAATTAGGCATATTTTGATAAAAGATCACATTTAAAATTTTTCCTCTAAAACCGCTGAACCAAATCAAACCAAAGCTGGCAAGGATGGTCCCTTGGTGAGCCCCTTTCAAAATTTTGTCCGACAGCCCCGCCCTACATTCAAATTTTATAGTTTTAGCCTGCACATGCATGATAGTCAGGGGCGTAGCTTGACTATTTTAAAAGTGAGGCCAATCGGCAAGGGGTCTGGGGACCGCTTAAGGTCCCCATTGGGTCCAGAAAAACGGCCGAACACGATTTTACACTATTTTGATACCATTAGATGGAGTCTCCTGATTGGAAAAAATATCCACAATGACCTGTCTATATTTCTATATTTTGGAGAAATATTGGTTTGTATATTATTTGATGGAGACCTCATGCTGGCTTTGAACTGTTTTTGTAAATTGTGATGGAATTGCCCGTCCCTGTAACATTGGGGGAGGGAGGCATTTATAACTTGTTCAATTGTTGCTTAAATTGTATAAATCTAAAGAAAAAACGATTCATTGTGAATTAACTGCTACGAACACTGTGCAGGGATGAGAATCTAAAATAGAAATGTAACAGACCAAAAGGATCATTTTTTTTTTAAGTTCTTTGAATGACATACATGTCAAACAAGTAGTATTCGGTTCCGTAAAACAGGTTTATTCCACCATTTAGATTTGACAGATATATAATTGCATTTTCAGCTTTGGTGCTGATGATGCCTGCACCAAGTCAGGAGTTGGATTGTTAAATTGTCCCGGCCTCAGTTGTTTGGGGGTCTTGGATTTGCCATAATTGGTTTGTATGGAGTCACGGCTTTGACCGTATTCTTTTAAATAGTCGTCAATTATATTTAGACTATAATTTGCGATTTTAATTACTTTTTTTCAGAACTGAATTAGTACATATTTCTGAAGGTATGATACGAGATCAAACATTTTAATAGAGAAGTCCCATTGCACGATGTAAGACACCGTTCGCTTAAAAATTCAGTGGTCCAATTCGACGATCTTTTGCTCCAGAAAACCTACGTAGAACACTTTCTCTCGAAATGTTAACATCTCGGTGAATGTACATATGGGACAGACCAACAAGTCTATCTTCAGTCATAGTAGAATTACTCCAGTCCTTCAGCCTACGCATAGCCGAGAATGGCCGTTCACATGGTACGGATCCAACTGGCATGGTCAGTAATACAAGGAATATCGTGTGAATGTTTGGATAATATTCGGAATCCGCCAGTGCTAATGCTGCGCTTAGAGATTGTTTGTCAGATCCAACCGGTAACCCTTGACACAATACCTTCCATCGTTCGAATTCTGCCGTAAATCCCATTTCATTGGGAAGGTCAGGATGAAATCTAGTTTTAATGGCAGTTACATCGTCTGCGGAAATGTCCGAGATCTTACATGGCACTAACTTGAAAGCCAAAACTGAAGGACGTAGTTTGTCCGAAAATCGTTCTCGGAGTTCATTTAAACAGTGATCTACAAAGGGGAAAAATGTGTTAATTTTGTAGTAGCTTTCTGCATCCACTGCTTCGGCATTTTCTCTGTGTCTCATGCGTTCAGTTGTTCTCGGTTTTGTAAGCTCTATTTCAAGACTGTCGGCAATAGCTGTTGCCTTTTCCCAAACACTTCTATGAAATACTTCATCCGTTCTTTGGTATTGGACCACTTTAATACATGTCTGTGCATCATTAAATGCCTTGAACACAACGCATTTTGAATTTTGAAGTGCCAGGGATAATGGTTTCGTGAAGCTAAGTATGTGATGAGCAACAACTAGAGAGACTATGAAGTTGCTTTTTTCCATCATGTTAATAAATGCCCTTGCTTTTGTTTTAGCCTCGGTAACAGTACTTTCATTTTGGACGTCTTCAAGGGAAGATATTACAGCTTTATACTTTGCTATGATAATTGACAAAGTATCAATCCTTGCTGACCACCTAGTCTCGCAAAGTTTTGGTAACTGGGTTTTCGAGAAAGCCTTTGCTATGTTTTTGTTGCTTTCGCTTACATCTTGATCTGTATCACCTACTAAATAATCGAGCTGTTTTGCATCGGGGAAATATCGCTTCAATATTGCGCACCGTTTCGGACTTCCACCAAGAAACCATGTCAGCTGATTTACATCATCAAATAAATTTCTTATCATATCAACGCTTTTACAAGAAGACGAAATCACTAGATTTAATGCATGCGCTCGACAATGGTGGTATTCAGCAAGAGGTTGAACTTCACATATACGTGTACACACGCCAGATTTTACACCAGACATAACGCTCGCACCGTCATAGCCCTGACCCCTTAGATTTTTTACATCAAGGTTACATTCAGCAAGCTTATTTAGGATGGCTCTAGTTATTGAAGCCGCATCAACTTTTTCTAAGGCTACAAATCCAATAAACTCTTCACTGATTACATTGCTTTCTTCAGCGAACCTTATACAAATCGCCATTTGCTCAAGATTTGCTACGTCTGTACATTCGTCTGCCATCACGGAAAAGAATTTTGCAGCTTTCGCACGTTCAAGAATAGTATCGAGTACTTCTTGACCAGCCAACTCAATCAGTTCATTTTGTATATCTGGACTTGTATTTAGCATTATATGCCGCTGAAACTAAGCGAGTCTTGAGAATTGGTTTATCTTCGCTTTCCATCGTACAAAACAATCGAAATTTCCATCTTCCTGCTTTGTTATTTTATCCCATGAATGGCCCCTAAACGGTATGTTACGCTGACCGAGAACGATAACGACATCTATGATACTCATGATAATCTCACGGTTTCGCTTCACAGTATCCTCGTATGTTTTTGAAATTTTAGATTTGATACTTTTATCTTCGCCGGATTGCACTTTCATAAAATGGGAGGCTTTTATTAGGGCGTCTTGATGGTAATTTGATTCTTCATGAGCTTTAAATGCGCCTCTTTTTGAACCGATCACATTTTTCCAGTCTTTCAAACCTGAACTAACAAGTTTGTCTCCAGCAGCCCGCCCGCTATCTGTGTTTGTGAAAGCAATGCATGGGGCACAAAATGCAACGTCCATTGAGGGTGAATACCTTAACCATTTATAAGTGTCCTCCCAAGTAACGTTATATCGTCTACCACTAGTGACAGGAAACGAAAATCGCCCCTTCTCTGGTTTTGGGGCCCATTTCGAGTCAAGTAGGCTAGTCATTTCGTTTTGACTCAATGACTTAGCCAGAAAACGTACAGGATCATAAGAAGCCTGACTTGTCTCAAATGTCTCTTTTTCGCTTAGAGTCGGTCTACTGTCACTCTCCTTTGAAGGGGTCGTATCATACAAGTTTTGCGATTCTTGTGGCTCCGACATCGATGGCCCGCCTAAAAATAATCATTATATAAGTGGATAGAATAAGAAGAAGGAATGTGGAAAAACTAATAACAACCTAATTTTAGACGACTGTATGACTATCATTTGATAAGAACAGTATAACTGTACCATGTCTCCCACCCGAACCCAGTTTTTGATAATCAAAGGGACATTACTCCCACAAAAAAGATCCATCGGGGCTGATTTTCGAACTTGTCCTAGATATTAGTGGTTGTAACCTTTAATATCAATTTCCTAAATATCCCTTGAGAAATGTGACGTGAGAGCGCTTACAATGTCGGGCGGACAGACGTCACTCACGGATGGACGCACTGACACCCGGTATTTCTATGTGACTTGTCCCCACCCCACGCTGTGGCATGGAAAATAAAAACTTATTTTTTTTTATTTTAGCCCTTTTCAATCGGAACCCGTACTATACATGCATGAATTGATTGTGTATAATACAAGGCGTCTCAGCTTTTAAGTATCCCCTTTCAACTTGTCTTTTATAGGTTACTATAGTGTTAAGGCAAAATTTTGCCCGTTAAAGCAATAACTTCTAATATTATTATTATATCATTTTCGGCAAAGTTAAATCAATAACTGACAGGGTAATTAAACATACATACCTGATTCCTCGCTTGTATTGTCATTCTTTTTTTGTTTTGTCTTAAAGCAAAAATCTGTCAATTTGGATTGCCCTGCTGATCTCTTTCGGTCGGCCATGATTAAATGTACAAAGTTTTAACAAGTGATGCTGCACGAGGAAAAATACGCGGGAAAACAAATCCGCCTAACATAGGATAAATCGATGCTGCACGAGGAATAAATGTGCGAGAAAACAAGTCATTATACCGCGATTACACTATTTCTAAGTTAGAAATACATGTAGTGTAATCGCGGCATAATTAGTAAGCTTCATTTACATTCACTAAAACTTCAATTAGACAGGCAGAATAAAAAAATCAAATTACTTAATCTCTTGAGTTTTTTTTTTTTTTGGTCAGAAAAAAGGTGAGGCAGTTGCCTCATTGCCTCAATGGAAGCTACGCCTCTGATAGTTGCTCAGTAATTATACAGTTGCTTCAAAATATATACATCGCACCCAAGAAACGTTGATGGTTGCTCCAGACAGTGGAGGAATATCTACATCAGAAAGAAAGAAAGAAAGAAAGATGGCTGCTGTTATTAAAAATAGAAATGTCTTCAATCGTCCATTGCTGCTTTAGTACATTGTATAAGTCAAAATGGGCTCAAATTTTAACTGCAGCTACATGGCAATGAGTAGTTTAACATATATTTCGTGTTTTTCTGTGAAATTGTTCTTTCAGCCGATTTTTACCGATTATGCAAATTAGGCATATTTTGATAAAGGATCACATTGAAATCTTCTCCTCTGAAACCGCTGAACCAAATTAAACCAAACCTGGCAGGGATGGTCCTTGGGAGGGTCCCTTCCACAACTATGTCCAACAGTCCCGCCCTCCATTCAAGATGGCTGCTGTTACTAAAAATAAAATGTTCTTCAATTGTCCATTGCTGCTTTAGTATAAGTCAATATGAGCTAAAATTTTAACTTCAGCTACATGTCAATGAGTAGTTTAACATATATTCCGGGTTTTTCTGTGAACATGTTCTTTCAGGTGATTTATACCGATTATGCAAATTAGGCATATTTTGATAAAAGATCACATTTAAATCTTTTCCTCTTGAAACCACTGAACCAACTTACACCAAACCTGGCAGTGATGGTCCTTGGGTGGGTCCCTTTCAAGATTGTGTCCAACAGCCCCGCCCTCCATTCAAGATGGCTGCTGTTACTAAAAATATAAATTTCTTCAATTGTCCATTGCTGCTTTATTGTAAAGCAAAAAGAACTCAAATTTTAACTGCACCTACATGACAATGAGTGGATTAACATATATTCTGGGCTTTTCTGTGATCTTTTTCTTTCAACCGATTAATACCGATTATAGAAATTAGGCATATTTTGATAAACGATCACATTTAAATCTTCCCCTCTGAAACCACTGAACCAAATTAAAGCAAATTTGGCTGGGATGGTCCTTGTGTGGTCCCCTTTCAATAGTGTGTCCGACAGCCCCACCCTCCATTCAAAATGGCTGCTGTTACTAAAAATATAAATTTCTTTTAGTTGTCATTTTCTGCTTTATTGCAAATCAAAATGAACTCAACAGCTACATGGCAATGAGTAGTTTAACATATATTCTGTGTTTTTCTGTGAGATTTTTTCAGCCAGTTTATTCCGTTTAGGAATATTATGAGATAAATATCACATAAAAATCTTTTGCTCAGAAATTTGAGTTGAAATGATCTTTGGGTGGCCTACTTTCAAAATTATGTGTAATTTTCTATTTCAACTTTAGATGTCAAATTGAAAACCATGTGAGCGATTACAGGCTCCTGGGAGCCTCTAGTTTGTACATGAAAAATCAGCCATATTCTTCTCCAGGCTTTCCTTTCAGGTTATGATATATTTTGACATCTTGTCTGTCCGTTTATTTCCTTTGGCTATACTGATTTTGGCTACAAATAATAACAAAAATTAGCCTAAAAATAAATGGTCGTTTACTTCCAGAAACAAATGAATTAAACAAGTACGGTTCGTGATCGTTGAGATTAGAAATCAATGCGTTATCGTTCTAACTTGACAGTACCAATGCATGTGCATGAGGAATAATGGGGCGGATAGGGGTTGTCGTTTGTTATCTCCGTAAGGCTAAAAGTTTTCAGAATTGCAATTTACACCATGCCACCCCAGACAAACAATAAAATGTATTTATCCGTATCTGACGTAAAACTGTATGTATTCGGTACTTTGAAAAGGGTCTTCGAGTTGTGTAAGATTTATTTTTACATTTGAACTTAAAAGACGGCTATATGATAAGTAACTGGGAATCTCTAGTCTTAAAAACGAATGTATTCCAGGATGTGTTAATTTTGTTAAACGTCTGAACATTCAGCACAATAGTGTTAGAACTAAAACTTTAGCTGAGTTTTTTTTTAATACATTTTTTGTTCTACGTCAGCAAGATTCAAGCACACGCCGTCGGTGCACTGCACTACCGATTCGCACTCTTGACAAGTGCGTTTTATTACTGATTCGCAGGTCTCGTCAAGCATACACCTGAAGAGGTGTTAAAAACAGGTCCAGATGATTGATTATATTTTTAGCTGGGCAATTTGTATAGGTTTGTTCATTCATGCAACACCGATTCCCTTAGCATAACGATGAACCATATAGACATCCTTCTCCCTCGCCAATACTAGTACCCACTATACAATGTACTTGAAAACACTGATATCTTCAAATTCCGAGGTGATACATAGTGTCATGAAAGGATACCATCTAACTGTATTTTAAATTATAATATGCATTTTAAGTGATCATTTTCATATACATCAATGTACTACAATCGTCTCGCTCAAGGAAGGACAGTATTTAAAAAAAAAATGTAATACTTAGTATTCAACTATTTGTGTTCCTTTCCTAATAAAACCGGGTATATCATACATGTCTATAAAAGTTCTATTAATTCAAATTGAAATTCAAATTGAATTTTTTATTATTGACACAAACTCATCAACAGGATATGGTTATATATAGTCCAATTACATAATAAAATGTGATACAAATTATGCATAATGTGTAAATAAATGAACATGAATAATTATTGTTATACAAATTTTCTGCATGGAGTATTAGTTATAGTAATAAAGATTTTCTTATTGCTAAACAATTTGATATGAAAGAGGAAGTAAGTTTTAAAATGTGGTATGATTTGTTATTTAATAAAATTTCATTTTATTCTGAACATTATTAAAATTTTTAAAATTCAGTGTTTTCGACACTTGTCATAGAATTTGAGTCTATGATTTGTTCAAATCTTTTGCATTTAAAAATAAAGTGATTTTCATCTTCTACCTGTCCTGTTTTGCATATTGGACAGTGTCTTTCGTTTTTATTGATATTGAAGTACCTTCCTCCTTCAATCATTAAAGAATGTGCACTTATGCGAATTTTACAAACAGCCCCCTGTCATTTCTGTTCTTTAAAGTGTTAACATAGGTCTTTGCCCCATGTTGTAAATCTCCTGGAAAAACCTTAACATTTGGGACTCATGGGTTTTAACATTTTGCAATTGCAAATATTGATAATTTATTCTTTGTTTAATTGAATTTAAGTTGTATTTTATATTTGAAAAGTCATTAAAAATAAAAGACATACCTAGTCCTAAGCTATTTAGCATAATCTTCATCTTCTTTATCCACTTATTTCAGTTTTTCAAATCAGTAAATATATCAAGAACTATTTAAAGTGTTTTCAGAGATTAAAATATGATGAAGAAAATTAAATATTGAATAAATTATTTTGTTATGAATAGGTTGTCTATTAAGTTCTGCTCTATATCCACCATTGGATGCTTTGCAGTGCACCCAAAGTGTTTCCTTAATAAATTTTAAGTGGAATTTTTCGGTAAGTTCCAAATCTTTGAACTTACAGTCAACTTCCCATACTTCGCTACCATATAACAGGATTGGTGAAACTAAAGAATCAAAGAAGACCACAGGACTTATCAAGACCAACAGTTTTCTTTATTTTAAAATATGCTTTTCTTTGCGTTTCAATTGCCAGTCCAAAATTACCATTGTATTTCAGTACAATACCTAGATAACGGTAGCTTGTTACTGTTTCAAGAAGAATATTATTGTAAGAAAAACAATTTAAAATAGATTTTCCATTGGAATTAATTACTATTATTTTACTTGGAAGTATCCTGCAGTTTCCATGTAGAACATAATATAACACCACAGCTGACCACAGTCACTTGAAGCTTCAAAAATAAAATCAAAAATAAGAAAAACTTCGAAAAATTTTGGTCATCTATAAATAAAAAATAAAAAAACTTAGTTTTTCTTATTTTTATTTTTTTTTATTGTGACTATGAGTCAGCAGTTTATTTCCGGAATTTTATCCGATTTGAAAGTCATTTTTTTTCTGACTGGTTTTCGATCGAGTCAAAATATAGTGACAGAACCAGTTTACCGGCAGTGAGGTGAAGGTCGCTGACATAGCGTGGTGAACAACTTACAGTTACAAGCAGAAAGGAAAAAAGATGACTGAATATCACAGACCAGATAACAAGACTTTACAAACCCTGAAAGATATAGCCAATAAGCTAAGGGTACACAGCATTGAATCTACGGATGCAAGTAATTCCGGGTAAGAAATATTTTGTAAATTTTTACAAGTTGCTTTGCCGGCGTAGACAGAAATTCAGAATTCTCCCGACTCCTGACGTCCTGTATAGCATTAGCAGTGTAGTGCATTAATAATGTATTGCGAAAACTATTTCATAATAATTATGGCTGATGCAACATTGACGGAAGTTTAAGCCAAAATACTGATGAAGCTGAAAAGCGTAAATTCCAAGATGTCTCGAAGTCCGTGCACCTTCGAAGTCGGACTTATCGTGGCTCATTCAATCATAGCTGCGGAACCGTAGCCCTTATGGTCCTTTGCCAGTTTTCTGATATTTGCGGACCATAGGGCTACGGATTTCACCCTATCAAAAACTTTCGAAAATGCGCGGTGAAAATTTTGCGCACCTTTTTTGCAAATTATTGTCATGAAATCGGGTCCGAGAACGATCAAACACATATGTATCGTTTCGTTAAATATTTATCTACATTCTTCTATACTTACTTACCTATTAATATTCATTTCCAGCTCGTAATTATAACAACTGTCGATATTACCACAATGACAAGATGGCGGAACGAAGTAGGCAGGATCAGTTAATATCGAGACATTTGTTATGATAACAAGCTGGAAATGATTGTTAATAGGTAAGTAAGTATAGAAGAATGTAGATAAATATCTCACGAAACGAAATATATATGTTTGATCGTTCTCGCACACGATTTCATGACAAAAATTTGCAAAAAATCGGTGCAACTTTTTCACCGAGCATTTTCAAAAGTTTTTGATAGGGTGAAATCCGTAG
>MJUT01024249.1:18123-31961 GCA_002080005.1 Gigantidas platifrons
TCACCCACTCACTTATGTTTACGGATGTTGTCTGTTTGTGTCAAAATTGCAATCATATGTGCCAATACATTTTTAGAAACCTAGATATCATTTGGGCCAAAAAATAAATTATACATTTGTGCTATTTTAATATTGTAATGCATTCCCTCCTCCTTTTTTTCTGGGCTGCAGGCCAGCAGTATACACTGGCAAAGTTAAAGTCATTTTTGATTAGAAAGTTAATACCGTAATTAGGGTTGCATAATGCGCATTGGTGCATAATGTGCACCCCCTTTTGGCCTTGAAAATCTCCAGAAAAAAACTAGTTCGTGTCTATAATGCACATGAACTTTCAAAAAAATCGTGGTCAGAAATGTAAGCATTAAATATCAATTGTATATATTTTTCAGTCCTTTGAGCATGTTTCATTTGCTGGTAGAATTTAAGAACCATTTATCTCTTTTCATCTTCAATAAAGTTGCAAAATATGAAATGTTTTGGGTTTTATTGGCGTTTTCATACGATGTTTTTGTTATCCGTACAGTAGTAAGCAAAAAAAACATGGCGGACATGTGATTTCCCAGTCTGAGAAAGAGTGAAACACATTGTTCTTGTTTATAATGCGCACCCCTCCTACAAAATAAAGAATCTAGTCAAAATCCTGCGCATTATGCACCAGTAATTACGGTAAATAAAACATTTGGTATACACAGGTAAAACTAAGGTTGAAATTTAGTTCATGACTAAATTCTCCTCTTTTAAGCTTTTTATACTTTGCCAACATTTAAATAAATTGTACATTGAATGTAATTGACTATTGTTGTCGAATACATTTTAAGGTTTTTCTTTCCCAGGAAGTTGGAAGACTCAAGCTTAAGTTTATTTTTGTGTGTTTTGGACTGTTGTCCTTGTTGTTCCATGGCAGTGATTCTGTTACAGTTTTTTTTCTCTTTTTTTTTTTCAGACATCCAACATCATGTTGTTCTATGGCAGATATCATGTCAGTGTTGTTCTTCCACACAATGAAGTACACAATCAGTGAACCCCGCGGAGCATCAAATGACAGGTTTATTTTGTCCAAGGTATATTTTAACAAGTACTTATTATAATTGTATACAAATCGTTTACAAAGAAATGGGGAAACTGTCCTTCAAATTAACAAAAAAAAAACAACTATCTAATTACAAGGTTAAGAATAACAGTTTTAAGTACAGTAAATATTATATTTTTATAAATTATGTTCTAATTTAGTACTAAAAATAATGTAAAATTGAAAAATAACAAACATTTAATTGCTGTTTTTTCTCTATGTAATTGAGTGTTTATTTAGCGAATTATTTAGTATTATGTATATGGTTACATGATCTTTGTGATTTAATTTTCTTGGTTATATACTTGTAAAAATCAATGTAGGAGTGTTTTTGATTTTTTTATATGATGTATTATGTCATGGATCTGACATCACAATGTTTTGTATGCAGTATTATGTCATGGGTCTGACATCACAATGTTTTGTATGCAGTAACATTTGTTCTACCGGTAGTTGATCGATTCTATCACAATGATCCTTGGAACGGAATAAAGTTTAGATATAATTTTAAATTTAGGGGAATGTAACCATACCAGTTTCAAAACAAGCAGTCCCAAGGTGCCAAAAAAGGGTGATTTCTGCATTTTTTTTTAAGGGTGAAACTTTAATGTTTATCTGTTTTTGATTAGGTTTTTTATAATTTGCCTTAAAGGAAATCCCAATTACTGCTTTTGTCATGAAAGGTACCAAAAAAAGGAAAATTTTGAAATTTGCAATTTCTTTTAATCCAATTTTAATGTGGATTTTGTAAGATGCTCATATTTTATTTTGAAAGGGGTCAAAATTCCTAAATTTTGCATAATTGGAAGGTTTATAGAATTTAAAATTTTCATCCAGTTTCGATGGGTTTTTTTTTTTTTTATATAATTGATGGTGTCAAGAGATTGTAGCAACATATTGACGAATATCCTCTATCTCTTACAGTTTCTGATTTAAAACTCAACTGAAAGGAGACCAGGAGTGGGAAATTCAAAAATCTGAACTATTGTCATCCAATTTTAAAGTATTGTTTTTACAAAATGAACATTTTATGAGTCAAAAAAAGAAAAGAGACTAAATGAGACCAAAATTAAGAAATTTTGCAAATTTGGAAGGTATTTCTCATCTAATTGTTTTATTTGAATTGATTATGACAAGGGCTTTAGGGATTATTCCAGCAGATTTCCTCTATCTGTTTTGGTTCTCGTGTTATGCTTGATTGCAGTAAGAGCTAAATGGGTGCAGAAGGAATCGGTTGTTGACTGTTGCATCATCATGCACCCTGTGTAGCCCTTTATGTCAAATAAACTGCTTTCCTTGAATTTGAATGACATGAACAATGAGTATGCAGCACAATTATGTACTTACTGATTAAACAGTTGTACAAACATACATGTAGCTCGTATATCAAATATTTTATCAGTTTACAAAATGTACATGGTATCAATAGAGTAATAGGTTTATACTGACATTTAGTTGACCCTGTCTTGTTACAAGATGCAGTTGTCATTTTAACACATTGGGCTGATAAGTCTCATTTCCTATTGTGCAGATTATTTCCAGAGCTGATATAGAAGTACATTTTAAATTGTGCTTGAAACAAATTACTGTATTTGTATACCATAAAAAATGTACTAAGTAGCATGTTTATATTATTTTGTAATATATGCATCAATGCACTTTAGTTCACCTGACCAAAGAGATACAAATGTATTTATGCTCTGTTTATGAGCCAACATTTTATTTTAATTGAATTTACACTTTTGTTTAAAATTACAATTTAAATTTAAAATTGTGCAACTGATTTGTTTTTATGTACTGTTTAGCAGTCATTTAAATGAAAATTTGAATTTAATAGTCCAAATCTAATTCTTAAATTTAACATATACTGAGGGTATAGCTAAATAAAAACTGAAAAAGTCACTGGTCTTGAATCAGAGGACTGGTGTTCATTGTGAGGACTGGTTTAGAGTATCAAGTTACTGATCTTGAATCAGAGGACTGGTGTTCATTGTGAGGACTGGTTTAGAGTATCAAGTTACTGATCTTGGATCAGAGGACTGGTGTTCATTGTGACGACTGGTTTAGAGTATCAAGTTACTGATCTTGGATCAGAGGACTGGTGTTCATTGTGAGGACTGGTTTAGAGTATCAAGTTACTGATCTTGGATCAGAGGACTGGTGTTCATTGTGAGGACTGGTTTAGAGTATCAAGTTACTGATCTTGGATCAGAGGACTGGTGTTCATTGTGAGGACTGGTTTAGAGTATCAAGTTACTGATCTTGGATCAGAGGACTGGTGTTCATTGTGAGGACTGGTTTAGAGTATCAAGTTACTGATCTTGGATCAGAGGACTGGTTTAGAGTATCAAAAGTGTCTGCATCCTTTTAAGGTTAATTAGCTGTGTCTACTAGTATATTATCTACAAGTTTAAATTGTTAGGGATTTTCTCTACATAATTTTTTTTTATGCACCAGTCGCTAGGCGTCCAGTCCTGGGCATTAAATTTAACCCTGGTCTATTATGTACGTCTCACATTTTGTTTCTGCTCAATTACTTCTGTTCCCCATAACCAAATGATTTGAAATTTATACACAAAGTCAGGGACCATAAAAGGATGACCGAGTTTAATTTTGTACTTTATGACTTTTTCTGGTCCGGAGTTGCCCAAAAATACCTGTATGGATACATTCTTCTATTTTTTGTAATCTTAAATGTGTTTATTGTATATAAAAAAAATCCTTATTTGATAACAATATTATTTTATGTTAGGGACATGCCGCTCCAATTCTGTATGCAGCTTGGGCCGAGGCAGGACTGTTCCCTACATCTGACCTGATGAACCTACGTAAATTGGACAATGATTTGGAGGGACATCCAACACCAGTAAGAGATTAGATTTATTTGAGGATGTTTATAATTTTTTGTTTTGTTTGCCTTTTTTATCACAAACAGTTACAGGAAGGTGATACACTGATATTGCTTTTTGTCTGATCTACAATTGGGGTTAGCTATTGTTAACAGGAATTTCAATGTGGTACAGAGATGGAGGGGGAAGGGATTTTGCACATCTCTAATCCGCAATTCCTCAAAGATCCTGAAAGTACACTTTAAATTAAAAAAGAAAAACTTGATGAGAACCAGATACTGAAATGCAATTTTAAATTGATTAAATTATCATTTTGTTATGCAGATTCAATTTTACATAAATTTAGGACACAGGGTTTTAACAGTCTTTCAAAGATTGATATAAGCTGTTATGGGAGAAATAAAAAAAAGATTGTCTTAAGACCATAGAATGTATTTGCCATGAAGCAGCATTGTGATGTAAACATTTAATATTGTACCAGTGAAAATCCAGTTGTTTATTGGGTTCCAAGTCCTGGGGAGTCAAAATTTCACATATGCTACGATAGACACTAAAATCTTCTTCACATGTTGAGCGATACATACTCATATAAACCTCAACTTTAAGGTACTTTTTGAGGATTCAAGTGTGTTTTTTTTTACGTACCCCAATGTTTTAGAAAGTAGAGTTCTTATTTGCTTTTGTATAGTATGTATTTACTTTCAGTCTGTGGCTCTGCGCCAAAAACAACTAGCCCTTTGCCCCAGTCTAGTAAAAATTGCAAAAAATTGTCTTTATCCACATAGAAAAAATTCTTCTACACTCATGGGTCAAAAGTATTTCCTCACTAAGATATTTACTATTAATTTCATATAAAAACCACTTATTTTCAAAACATTCTCCTGAAGTCATTCCTTATCTGATTTTCATGAAATTTTCAGCATTAAATCCAGAAATGAATATATCTTCGTATAATTTTCAAATAATTTTATTTCTACTTTCTCTTACGAATTGATTTAAAAACTAAGTTTATTTTTTTCACAAAATCTGACTATATAATCATATAAAATTGTGACGTCAAGAATTTACATTTGTGTTTAAATCATAAATTCATAAATGCTTGTAAATAAAAGTTCGAAAAAATTACATGAAGATATCAAAATAAACTCTTACTAATTCTATTATTAAAGGTGAAAATTTCATGAAAATCGGCTAAAGAATGACTTCATGAGAATGTTATGAAAATAAGTAGTTTTATATGAAATATATATGGAAATATCTTAGTGAGGAAATACTTTTGACCCGTGAGTGTAAAATGCTGTTTGGGCTAGTTTGTCAAAATGTTTATGGCACAGACTCTACTCTCAGTGGATATTATCATCAAATCTGATTTTCATTTATGTATCTACATTTGTGATTTGTCACTGAATTGATCTCATTGTTTTACTTAGAAAATATTTGGATAATAAGGGTACGTAAATGTTTATTCTTTTCAGAGACTATCATTTGTAGATGTAGCGACTGGATCACTTGGTCAAGGTTTGAGCTGTGCTGTTGGCATGGCTTACATGGGCAAATACGTTGATAAAACTGGGTAAGTACAGGTATCAAAATGTTGAGCAAATAAGATATTTTTAGTATCAGGTAATCATAGTTTTTGTAAAAACATAACTCGTTTCGTAATCGTGGTCGCCATTGTCCTGATCAAATGGTAGTTGGATTTACAGCTACCTATGCAATCAGAGCCTATCACAACTAAAGTTGTGAGTTCAAATCCTGCTCATGGCGAGGTGTACGCCATACAACATTATTTGATAAAGTTTGTCAGTGACTTGCGACAGGTCAGTGGTTTTCTCAGGTACTCCAGTTTCCTCCAATTTTTTTTAAAAATGACTGCCACAATAATTGAAATATTGTTGAAAGTGGCGTTAGATACCATAAACGAAAACCAACCACCGTATCATAATCTCGGATGATATATTTAGATACCTTATACAATAAGATATATTTATTGAACACAATATACTCTCATTTATTGATTATATATTTTTGTTGTTTTTTTAGCCGAGTTGCGTTGCGATGAATGAAGTCGAACTCGGGTTATAAATAATAATATGATGAATGTTGTCCGGGTGTCAACTTTTTCGTTTCCGCACAATATCTTAAGAATGAAATGTCTGATTTAAATGAAACTTGGTACACACATGTTTGGTGGTGAGAGGAGGAAGCCTATTGATATTGAGGATCGTAGGACAAAGGTCAAGGTCACAACTTTGATATTTTTTTTCGTTTCCGCACGATATCTTAAGTACAAAATGTAGGACCTAAATGAAACTTGGTACACATATGCATCTTTGTGTATGTGACAGAGTAGATGCTGTCACCAATAATTCATCCAGGAGACATGGCAGAATTATATAACTAGGCATTGTCCATCCATATGTTCGCAACTCGGCTTTCGCACCTTTGGTGCATTACTGATTTTTTTCTTTTAATTATTATAAGCATAATTTATCATGCTAAAAATAGCGGGCTCTTATAAACTTGATGAACAGTTCCAAAGATTGGATGGAGTAACTGTAATCCATCCAATGTCAAATAATGTCGGAAGACATTTTTATTATGATGCTCATTTTAATTTTGATTCTAGTTGGCTGTCAAATTAACTTGTGTGAGGATCAATTTAGGGACAGAGAATTGTTTAATTTTTTTTATTATGACAATGCTTTTCCCCATCTATTTTAATGTTACAAAGAAGTATGTTAATGTATCTTATACTTTTACTAGTTACCGTGTATTCTGTCTCATGGGTGATGGAGAAAGTGCTGAAGGATCTGTATGGGAAGCCATGGCATTTGCTAGTTATTATAAGCTTGACAACCTAGTAGCCATATTTGATGTGAATCGTCTGGGTCAGAGTGAAGCAACCAGTCTTCAACATGATTTTGATATTTATAAAGCAAGGGCAGAGGCATTTGGGTAATTAACAAATTTAATTAAGTCAAATTTGTATGCAGTTTTTTTCGTTGAATTCCTTTGAATACATCATGCCTGTAATATGCAACAGATTTGTTGTAGATTCTACCGTTTCCAAGATTTTAGGAAACAAAATTGTCCAAAATTTATAATTTTTATTTTAAGTCTGATTTTGATAGCTCAAAATATTCTTTAGGATTCCTTATGAAATTTCCTGTCTGTGATTTACAAACAGATTTGACCTAACTCTTATTTGTGCTGAGATCAAAGGTCCCAGTCCCCAAAATAATAACTTTTTTATTTTAAGTTGATTTGTGTGCTGTTTTTTCAATGGAATTGAGGGGGAATCGTGGCCATGATAGTAAGGTAGTTGGATTTACAATTACCAATGTAGTCAGTACCTATCACCACTGATGTTGTGAGTTCGAATCTCGATCAGTGCGAGGTGTAAAACATTGTGATAAAGTTTGTCAGTAACTTGAGACAGGTCAGTGGTTTTCTCTGGGTCGTCCCGTTTCCTCATCAATAAAACTGACCGCCACGATATAACTGAAATATTGTTGAAAGTGGCGTTAAACACAGCCAACCAACCATCAAATTTTTTTTAACAAACATTTTTGGATGGTTCTCCGTTGTAGCTTTTACTGTTTTAGAGATATGAGAGCTCCACAGGTCCTATTTTAATGATAGGTCTCTATGTGAAATGAGTAAAAAATCTAGACTTGATTGAACGTATATAATGTAGTATGAGTGACCAGGTGAGTGATACAGGCTCAGATGAACCTACAGTTTCTATTAAATTTGTGATAACAGATTATTAATCCAAGATGGCCATCACCACAGGCCTTATTTGATCATTTAAACAATATAATATTTGTAGATTTAACACGTATGTTGTTGATGGACATGATGTAGAGGTCTTATGTAAAGCCTTTCACGATGGTTCAACTGTAACTGGCCGTCCAACATGTCTGGTAGCTAAAACATTCAAAGGAAAAGGTATTCCAGGTGAGTGGAACTTGACATTCAAAAATATTGCTTGTCATTGAGGAGAGCATTAGTCTATTGATTTAGTCCCAAACAGGCAGAGTGGAAGGAACTATAGGTTTTTTTCTGTGCAGAATTATGCCCATATTGGACTAAGTAAATTTCAAGGAATGAACAGTTTTCTGCCCTTTTTTTGTAACGAGCTAAATTATTGTCCTTATTTTTTGTATATATATAGTTGTGTTATTATAGTCATACACAAAGAGGCTTATTCCAGAAACGTGTCTTTGGTACTTAAAATCTACACGTTTATTATGACACGATACAGATCAAGTATAAGTTTCATTCTGGTTGATTGAATTTTTTAAAAACAAATTATAGCTTTTGGACTTCGAGAAATGAAAATTTTTCGGCATTAAGTTTTACTCATGTTAATAAACACATTCGTCCCACATTCGGTTTCCATTCAATAACTTAAGTTTCCCTTGAGAAATTCAGTTGTGAAATATTGATTAGACTTTCGAAAATGGTGGGACCTTGCCATGACTATCGGTAAGCAAACATTTGATGGAAATCTGTGACATTATATATTTTTTATCATTTTTTTACGGCGTTTCCTATGTAAAACATTGTTCTAGGTTTGGAGCTCTTGTATCAACAGAGCAATCATGAAAGTGGCAGAAAAAAAAATTAGTTTACAAAAACTGTTTCACTGAAAACACCAAACATTGTTTCATTGAAATAACACCAATAGAATTATTGGGTTAGTCAGAAAAGGGTAAACAAACATTATTTTTCTTTACATCTAGGCCTTATTATACCATATTAATTGTTATTGGAACATGATGTGTTTGTAAGATTTTTCTTAAAGTGTCATTGAAATTCCTTGGTAATGCTAAGGGCTATTCCATTTAAATTTACCATCAGGGGCGGAACACCATTGATTTATTTTTCTATTGGTGGTAGGAAAAATATGAATGTTAAATTATTGGTTGGGGGGTAACCAAAGCTCGATTTCTGTTGGTAGGGGGTGTAATCAGAGCATTTTTTTTTACCTAGACATGTTCTGAATCATAATTTTGCCGTGCGTTACCAATTTTTTCAGTACAGAACACGGTAGATTTTTACGTATATCGATCGATTTTTTTATTAGATTTCACGGTAATTATAAAAATTTGAACTTTGAAATTCATACCATTCACAATGCCTTCCCAGGAAAGACGTTTGAAAGAAAGTGGCAAAGGAAAACAAAAGTTTGACATCGTATTTTTCAACTTCGCAAGTTGATATAAAAAAATGAGTTATTTCCCTTTGTTATACATTTTACTTGAAACAAATCAAAATTAACAAAATCTAAATATGCCATTTGCAATATTTTATTATCAAACACAATAAAACTACTTAAGTTTAATCTGAAATAAAAACCTGTCTACTTAAACTGAAACAAAGACAATATTTAGTAACAACCAGTTCTATACATTACCTGTAGTAATAACACACATGCGTAAATAGACGTTCATTAACATTACAGATATTATGAAAAACATTAAAATACTAGTATAAAATGTAGACAATACTGGTATATATTGATCTGTAGTTTACATAAGATCAATTATATCAAATTTTGTTCTACTTTAGATTGATGTATCCTTTTTCCTATACAACAATCATTATTTATTGTAGAAACCAAAATGAAGTAAATGAACCACAGATTAACCCATTAAATAGAAAATTAATTGATTCTGACACTCCTAGAAAAAGACATAATAGTGGTCACAAAGTAGGCTTTGATAACAATTGGAGCTATTGAAGCTCTGCGCATTAAAGTGCCCTTTTTTAGCCAATGTTTATGCATAAAAGTGCCCTTTTCAGAAGTAGCACCCTGCCCTTTTGAAATCCTAGCTAGAACACTGGATGTGAATCATGTGTGTGGGTTGTTGAAGGCAAATGACCTTCAACAATATACACAGATGTTTTTAGGTACAGTGATTTTATAACAGAGAGACCAAATATGCACCTAAATGGTAGAATAATAATATAAAATGAATTGAAAAAACGGTGCATGGTTTGACGCACGTGGTTTTACGTTTGTTTCCTAATTTATACCACAGGGGCTTGTTACAATTTTTCCGGGTATACTATCCATGTAAACCACCATTTCTGGGTTAACGTGGGTAGTATACCCTGATAAAGTGTAACAAGCCCATGTGATTGTTCTAGACTAAATACAAGTCCTAAAAACCGGGAAAAAAACCAACAACTTCAATAAAATGAAAATTTACTCACAAAATGGGGACCTGACATGCACAGATCTGCAATAAAGATCTTAACTACAATCAAGAAAGTTGGGAATATTCCATATGGCTCAAATAGATTTGAGTATTATATATGCAGACATTTGACTAAACTATCCTGAAACACTGAGAATGAATCTGAGGTTTAGTTTAAACATATTTTATTAATTAATTCAACATAACATTACAATATTCAACATATATACATTACATAATTAGAAGTAATCAATAGGATTGGGAAACAAGTTACAATAACTTATATTAATTCCTATCCGTAGGAATAAATTTATTTATAATAATGTAAATCTCTAAGGGGAAGAACATTGAGAACAAACTAAGAATATTTTTATATAAATTACAGATGGTGTAAAATGATAAAACAAATACAGTGATTTGGTGTTTGATGTAAACAAAAATATTTGATGCAAGTAATTAAGAAAAAAAAAGAAAAGAAAATAATAATAATAAGAAAGAAATAAGGGCACTAGGTACTGCTGATGTTAGTTGAAACGTTTGCTGTTTGTTATAAAGTTTTGTACATTTAAAAATAAACTGTTATTTTGATCATCTGTGAGGTCAGGTGATCCAAAAAGTAAACGGTCAAGGTCATAGGAATATTGATTGATTCGATATACCGATATCTCGAATCCTTGAATCTATGGCAATAAAAAAGATAATGTGAATTAGTTTCAGGGACACCTTGATGACAACTACAGTTGGGCGAATCTACTATATTTTTTAGAAATAGATGATAGTTTAGAGAGCTACATGCAGTTCTTAATCTCATGTGAAGGATTTGTCCAATTCGAGTTCCTGAGTAATAATAAGTGGGTTTCTTTATACATTTTGACTTATAATAGGATTTGAGAGATGAAGGAGACATGCTATCTCTTATTGTCGTGTGTTCACTGTTCCATAATCTTGCAGTAGAGGGTAGGAAATAATTATTATACAAAGTAGTTCTAGTACGTACTGGGGGGATACTTACGGCCTGTCTAGTGTTGTAGTCATGAATAGTTTCAAAGTTACAGGGGACCATTGCACTAAGGTAAGGAGGAACAAGACCTTTTACCATTTTATAAAAATATATTTTTTTGTGATGTTCCCGTCTCGCCTGTAGCGTCTCCCAACCCGTCTCTTTATATAGATTGTTAATAGAAACTAACCGAGTTCCCCCAGTGACGATTCTAGCAGCCTCTATTTGAACATTTTCTAATTTGTTTATCAAGAACACTCTTATTGTCCCATACGACGTCTGCATATTCCAAAATCGGTCGAATGAATGTAAGATAAATCTTTTCTAAGGTTTTTCTATCTAGAATAAATTTGAATTTTCTTAGTATGTTAACTCTAGTAAAAGCTTTCTTTGTTATCAGATCAATATGTTTTTGCCAGCTACCGTCATTTGAAATTTATAAACCGAGATGTTTATGTTCTGTAACTTGATTAATTATTGTATTATTCATTATAAGTGGCGGATGAAAAGGTTTGTTAATTTTTCTAGTGATCGTCATTGTTTCTGTTTTTTGAGGGTTAAAGTTTACTAGCCACTTAGTGGACCATGCATGAATTGTTGCCATATCTTTATTTAACATTATTGCCGATTCACGCGGGTTATCAACAATAACATACAAGCTAGTATCATCAGCAAATAATTTTATAGATGAGTGAATTTCTGTGACAATGTCATTTATAAATATTATAAAAAATAGAGGCCCTAGAATAGATCCCTGGGGAACCCTGGCTTTGATAGTGCACCATTTGGAATGTGCGCTTTCTATAACCACTCGTTGTTTTCTGTCTGTAAGATAATTTTTTATCCATAACAATAAAGACCCCTGTACCCCAATATTTTCTAATTTATTAAGTAAACCCTTATGCCAAACCCTGTCAAAAGCTTTACTTATATCACAAAAAACTACGCGTATTTCTTTTCCTTCGTCTAAAGCTTTTCCGAATTCGTTTGTGAGACTTATAAGTTGGTTAATACTCTAGTTTCACGAAAGCGTGAATGCTACCTTGATCTCTTGATCGGTAGAGCGTTTTAATTTAAATCGCGCATTAATTTGCGAGAATATTCGAGACTGGGGGCCTACTGACCTTAACTACTGTCAACACATCAATCGATCAACCGGCAATACACATTATTTACCTTTACCTGTGTGCGCCGGAAATAGGTGACTGCCATGTGAAATGACACAGTACAAATACACAGTGTATTGTCGCAACTATGAACCATCCAAACTTTTAGCAAGTTTATTGTACAGTAAATGTAAGCAAACAGCTGCAATGCAGTTTGGTTTGGAGAATGAGGAAACTGCTGCACAGCATTTTATTGAGGACATTAATACCTGTGTGCGCCGGAAATAGGTGACTGCCATGTGAAATGACACAGTACAAATACACAGTGTATTGTCGCAACTATGAACCATCCAAACTTTTAGCAAGTTTATTGTACAGTAAATGTAAGCAAAGAGCTGCAATGCAGTTTGGTTTGGAGAATGAGGAAACTGCTGCACAGCGTTTTATTGAGGACATTAAAAGCAGAAATTTCTCAAGACATTAAATTGGAGAAAAGGGGATTTGTTGTTGACAAAGACAAACCCTACCTCTGTGCCTCCGATGACAGGATTGCTGTATTAGATGGACATGAATACATTGTTGAATTGAAATACCCGTCTTCAACTTGGGACTTAAATATTCAGCTGGCTGCCATACAACTTCCTTGTTTGAAAGTTGATGAGAACAATGTAATTTCATTGAATAGAAGATATGCATACTATACTCAGGTGCAGGGACAGATGGCAGTTTTAGGAGTTCATAAATGCTATTTGTGCTATGTACAGAGAAAGACATACATGTAGAGTTCATCCCTTTTAATGAGACATTTTGGAAATCTGTTGTTGCCAGATTGGAAACTTTCTACATGAATATATTTTTGCCGGAAATTGTATATCCTTCTGTGAAGTATGACTTGCCTGCCTTGGATCTAAGTAAATTCTAAACTGTCAATACAATGTATCTCCTGCTGCTCTTTGGTTGAATTGTGATTGTGAATGATTATTTGAGTCTAAGATGCGATACATGTTTGTCTCTGTACTTTTGTTTAATATACATGTTCAACCTTGTTATTTTTTAATTTCATATTTTTTGTGCAGTGGTTGTATGTAGTTTATTCCATCTTTGCATAAGTTGGAGTTGCCTCTAATTTACAGAGTTGTCTACTGTTGAGCGAGTTATTTTATATTAATTAGCAACTTAACTTAAAATTTATCCAGTTATAATTTTTTTTTCATTACACATTGCATGACCTCTGAATATTTTCAGTCTGTGCCAAAAACTTTGTCAGCTACTAGCCCGAATAGCTAATTTTGAGGTTTTCTTCTATTTGTTTATATAAATTTCAGTAAAATTTCACTAGCCCGAACTAAATTTTACTAGTCTCGGGCAGAGGGCTAGTGGCTAAAGGCACAGACTGTATATTTATGAGGCTGGTGTTGATTTAATACACTGTCACATGGTTAATTGGTTCACACTTTGATCATCAGACTGCTTATTTAATTTTTTTTTTTTTAATTACATGTATAATAAAATGATGGATTTTTCTCCTATGCAAAAATATAGTTTAATTCAAGATGTATTCTATTATGGTAGACAACTCTTGTAAATAGGAGGTAAATCCAA
>MJUT01024249.1:32994-47830 GCA_002080005.1 Gigantidas platifrons
ACTTGATAATTGGTTCCCAAAGGCAAATTCTTTGAAGGAATAGTCAATATTTGTCGGATCTTGACTTTTTCTTCCAGACAAAAAGTGGCTACCGCAAATCTTTGTGTTGTCAGTCACTACAAATTTATTTTTACCAGTAAGTGTTCGGCCGGTCGCTCGAATCCATGCATTTCTACGTGACAAAGGTCCCTTTGGAAATTGGTGAAATGCAAAACCTTTCGGTAAATCCGAACGTCTGTTATTGCAACCGACAACAGAACAATAACGTCTTCCACCCATCTTCTACATATTTGACCTAATTTAGAAAGCTTAGTTAAGTTTGTTGACAATATTTGGCATCCTAAATAATCGATTAAAGCGTCTCAGGTAAAGGTAAATACAAATACATGTGACTGTAGGTGTTTATCCGCTTGCTGATTCGTTAGCCCCCAGTAAAAGAAATATCGGGAAATATCGCGAGATTACGCGAGCGAGATAATTAGGTCGAACATGCGCAATCGATCGTGAAACTGGAGTATTGCAGAGTCACCAGGAGTGAACCCTGATTGGTGTGGGGTAATAATACTGTTTTTGAGTAAAAAATTATAAACATTTTTATAAACACATCTTTCCATTACCTTGCCCAAGACACTAATTAGAGAAATAGGTCGATAATTATTTACCTTACTAGGATTATCTTTCTTAAAGACCGGAGTGACATTGGCCAGCTTCCACTGTGACGGGAATCTACTAGTTGACAGAGACAAGTTAAATAACCGGCACAATGGAATCTTCAAAATGGCAGCCCCTTCTCTTAGAAGTCGTGGGTTTATTAAATCTGGTCCAGTTGCTTTTGTAGTGTCGAGCAATTTAAGAACATCTTCTATGTCAGTTTCTGTAATGTGTAGTTGTGTCAGTTTGTCATAAAGTGGATCAATAGGTTCCGGAACTGTCGAATTAGAGTCGTCCAGGTTTGATTGTTCACTGAAAAAGTCGTTAATTAACTCACATTTTGCAAAATTGTCACATATTAAGTCATCGTCTGTTTGTAAGGGGGGTATTGAACGTCTATTACTTGAACCAAGTAGTCTTTTAACAAGATTCCACCAATTTTTACTACCAGATGATTCTGCATTAATTTTTTCGGATATTGTAGAAAAGTAATCATTCTTTGCCATTTTTATCAAATTATTACATTTATTCCTGGTTATATGATACTTTTGCCAATGGTTTATGGAATTTGTATGTTTTGCTTTTTTATGGATTAGATTTTTCTTATGTATGAATTTCTTGATACTTGTAGTAATCCATGGTCGGCTATCTTTCTGTACCGTTATAAATCTGTTAGGAATAGTATTATCTGCTATATTTAAAAGCGTGTTTGTTATAATGTCTACAATGGTGTCTACGTCTTCATGTCCAAAAATAGTCTCCTAGTCAACGTCTGTAAGTTGTTGTCTGTACGAGTCAAAATCACCCTTGTCGTAAAGAAATATCTTCCTTTTATAAGATGTTGATGGTTTACTAGAATGGTGTAGTAAACCAATCACTGGTAAGTGATACCTAACCTGTTCAAGCAATGGAGCACCTACATCTGTGAAAAGTACACTTAATGGGTTACTTACGAGAATCAAGTCCAATAAAGGTGAACTGTGCTCAGTTACATATGTAGGTTCAGTTATAAGTTGATGCAGACTAAATTGGGTCATTAATGGCCCAATTTTATCATTTATATTGTTATTAAGTTGATTAATATTGAAGTCTCCTGTCAAAATTATATCATGGTTACAATTTAGAGCTAGATCAATAGAATGTTCAATATTTCTCCAGGTTTGCAGATCACTATTTGGTGGTATATAGAATTTACCGTACAAGTATGTTTTATTATTTAGCTTTATTTCTAACCATATACACTAGAGACTACCTACATGTAGATCAGTTCTAATTATGCAGTTGACGGTATTTTTAACATATACGATGACACCACCACCTACTTTATTCGATCTATCTCGTCGAAATGGGGGGAATTTATAATCTGGAATTTCCAAACATTGTTGGTCGCTAGATGTATTTTCGTTTAACCAGCTCTCAGTGAATGAAAGTATATCATGACAAGAATACTCAGCTGAGATCATATCTATCTTGGGTACAATACTTTGAATATTTAGATGAAGGAATGAAAATGTATTTTTTACGATCTCATTTACAGCATGTATATTATCAAAATCACCGCTAGAAATACTAGAGTTATCCGAATCGAACGGGCCTGGATTAATTTCAATTCCCAATATAATTAACAAAATGCAAAGAACAATGAAAAAATTGAGACATTTAAGAACAAAAATGCCGTCATTAGTTTTCACCTGTAAATTGTGTATTTCAGGACAGCATAGCGATTTATTTGCCCTTCTTGAATATTTTCTAGTCTCTGCTGCTTTGCAAAAGAAATGCACTAGTATTAATAATGGTGTAATTTTGGTTCCATGCAACAAGAAAAGATTAAAACAAGCAATATCAGTTATGCTCAACAGCTTACCCTTTTTCACAGAGCGTGCAACAGAGTAATACTTACCGATGCTTTCTCTATATTGATCTACTTCGATACCCATCAGGTTATACCAGTGTTTTGAATGTATAGGGAAAAAAGACAATCGGTAAATAAAGCAAGTAGCCTAAAGAAAACGGCACGATTCATCAGCAGTACCTTAAAAATGTGCAAAAGGAATTTACAAACAACACCACGTTCGTGGTGACAGGTGAGATGCAAAACTAAAGTGTGAATTAAAAAAAGAAGTATGTAGACAATAAACATGGGAAAATGTGTTGGGGGTATATGGAGGGGTTTATTTATATGATACTAAAACATCATGGTAAATATGTTCAACTTGGCTTCTATTATTTCTATATTATATTGAATGCAACTGGTCAATTGATATTATATTTAGAAAAGAGTTTAATTATCATGATTATGTACGTTCCAAGCTTATATACCACAGTGATAATTTTGAGAAAAAAGACTGAGTGTGGATGTTTTAATAAACTATTTACTAAGTTATATTCCAATTGGATTGTGTGTTTTTCCAGCAAATATGCCCTTTAAATGTATGAAATAATTTATCAATATCTGACAAAGCAATATGGTTTTAAATAATAATAATAATAATGATACAATATAAATTAGTAAATATAGAACTAAATTAAATTAAACAGATAAACACAAATAAGTAAACATAGAAAATCAACAACAAAAACAACAAAATAATGGAAAAGTTAAATGTATAGCTACACTGTACAACAACGTATTACACACACACGTGGGTCAAAGGTTTCTCCGCACCATGACACCCTGTATACAAGGGTCTGTTCGATTGACATAATTATTTTGCTGTTATTGAAGATTACAAAAACATGTCTGAGAAAACGACAGAGAAAATAATTATATTCATAAATATAGAATGTGCCTATGTTAACACATATATTAAAAAATAAATAAATAAATACAATAAAAACAAAAACAAAACATTTATAAATAAAGGGAGTTCAATAGTACTTACAGTAATGCTGCTTTACAATTGTGACCTTACAGCAATATAAAGGTGTGTTGATAACAGCTATTTGATTGGACGAGGATAACCTTGTCCGCAGTCGGAATGTTACTACCATTTGGTTATAGTAAAGTCACGTGGATATGAAATTTATATTTATGAATGACAAAGTTCTGGAAGGTCTGTTCAATTGACAGAATTATTTTGTTTACATTGGTGATAACAACAAACATGTTGAAAAATCGACAAGGAAAATAATATACGTTTAAATATGAGTGTATGTGTGTGTGTTAGTACATATATTCAGAAAGAATAAGAAAATATATATATACATATATGTATAAATCAAGGGAACACAATAGTATTTACAGTTGTGCTGCCTTTTACAAATGTGACCTTATGGGAATAAAAAGGCGTGTCAGCAATATATATTTGATTGGCCGAGGATAACCTTGACCGCAATCGTAGTGTTACTACAATTTGGTTATAGTAAAATCATGTGATAATGAAGAGAAATTGAAAACAATAGAACATTTTTTTTACAAGCTACTTACAAGCTACTATGGTTGATGATAATTGCATTATTGATTAGGTAATGCAAATTTTTGACACATATTTTGATCATCCAAGACATTTTAGATATTTCTGTTTATTTTTCTTCCGTAAATATATATTAGAACGTTATTAGAGTATTTATACCTGTGTTTGATATGTAAATTATGACAACAGCAAGCTAGATGAAAGTAATTAATTAAATAACAGACAATACAATACAGTTTTGTTTAATTAAAGTTTATTATTTCTATGTAAGTTCATAGGTCGGATCTAGTTGTTGTACGACTTCTGCCAGGGCATCCATTGTGTTTGTTTCATGGATTCAGTTGTCTTTGTCTTTCATCAGGATTTTACCATTGGTTGTCCAAAGTTGTGCAATTGTTTTCCTTTTCAGAAGCTGCCTTGCATGAGAATGAATTTTGTTCCATGTGTGGGTTAAGTCCTCATTGATGTAGACGTGTTTGTATTTTGAGTAGGATTTTAAATTTTTTCTACACTTAAGGATTCGTCTTTTTACGATGGGGTTTATCAATCTTACAATGATTTGTCTTGGTCTGGCATTATTGTGACCTCTATTATCGCCTAGTTTTCCGACCCTGTGTGATCTCTCAATGTCAGTGGGCGATAATTCGGGGTCTATGTCAGAAATGATTTTCTGGACGATTTTATTGGTATCTTCGTCAGACCCACCTTCACTGATGCCTGCTACGTGTATCAGGTTCCTTCGTCCATATTGCTCGAGTGAGTCTAAATTAGCCATCAGCTCTTTGTTATCCCGCTCTAGTTTCGATATTTTGGCTATGAGAGGTTCTGTTTTTGCTGTTATAAGGAAATCAATGTCTAGAGTGATTTTCTGCTTTACCGCTGTTGCTATTTTGTCGATATCTTCTTCTGATAAGGAAAAAGGTGGCTTTACCGAGGACTGTTCGATTGCACTATCTACAGCAACATCTACTAACTGTAGATTTGACGGTGATTTTACTGGTAATTGAGACCCAGTCATTCTAGTTTTTTTAACATCTGAACGTTCGGGTGGAGTGGGATTGCTTGTGCGGAGTCGACATTGTTGGAATATAATTTTAGTCGTGATAAACGGGTATTTGTTGACAGTCAATAAAATGTAAACAAAAGGTAGATAAACGTATTGATGTGTGTACATATACCTGTATACCTGGTGACACTGTTGAGCTGTTTTCACGTTAATATAGAAAAATTATCAAATAACATTCCAGAATTTTAAAGTCCATTTTTCCAAGAATCTAGCACTATATCATCATTATTGAATTATTGAAATTGTCCAAATACCCCCGTAAAGTGGGATATAGCTCAGAAAATTACATTTTTCCTTCTTCGAAAAAAAAACCTCAACCATCCACCTCAGAGCCTTGGCATCACCTTAATCTGAGGTTTTAGGTAGTCTCGTAAAAGCAGATTACCAGAACACTAAGGCCAATTAAAATTATTTAATAGATTATCATCCCTGCCCACCCCTCAAAAATCGGGTTGCCCCAATTTTTAAATTTTGTTTACATAAATCGTTCCCAGAGTTTTATCGTGAACGCTCTCGACGTGAACGTATTCTTACACTATCATTTCAACTTCTGTTTCATTTGTAAACATGGTTTTCGTGATAACGAGAGTAGTTACCGGCGTGAACAGGTGAATGAAAGAAAGGGGTGGTTTGCTACCAATTTTAACCCAAATAGTAAGATTTTGTTATTACAAAATATATAAACACTACAGGCCAGCTAGCTAAAAGCAGGGAGTGACTGAGAATTAAAAGGTGCAGACATAGAAACTACAGTGTCATATTAAATGTGCTTTAATAGTATTAATTCTATGAAAATACAATATTCATGGCAACATGTGAAGCATTAATATATGGATATAAAAGATAAAAAAAATACAAATATACTACATTCTGCATACATAAGACAATAAAGCATAGCATAATTACACAAATAAGCATGCATATTATTAATTATATATATCCTGTCTCCATTCATGGCAAAAATTGCATTAGATGAATGACACAGGCTCCTTGGAGCCTTTAGTTGCATTGCTTAAATATGAAAGTAATCAGACAGACATGTGGTGCCCAAAGTTACGCCATTTCTGGTCTTCGATTTTTTTGGAAATTCCTGTTATCTTTATTCATACATTTTATGTTTATCTTTTTTTTTTCCTTGGTACTGGGGTAAAAAGAATTGCTAAATTTTTGGTGGGGGGTAAAAAATAAAAAAAATTCTGTTGGTGGTACCCTTAAAATTCATGGGCGTTCCACCCCCTGGTGGGAAATTTAAATGGAATAGCCCTAACATTTGCATATTCTTCTGCATTTTGCTGTTAATGAGTGAAAAAAATTCTATTATAATGAGATTGTTCATTTAATGCTTTATTGTTATTTAAAGGTGTTGAAGATCAGTTAAACTGGCATGGAAAAGCACTTGGTAAAGAATCGGCCAATGCCCTAAAAGCCATTAAAGAGAACATTGTAAACCAAGGACCACATGGATTGAAGCCATCGTCTCCAACGTGTGTTGCTCCAGTTGTTAATATAAAAAACATCAAGTTATCTGAACCACCAAACTATCAGAAAGGACAGGCGGTAAGACAATTAATTTATACTATACCCTCATCATACCACCACCGCCTTTTGGACCAAGCTATATTTTGACCATTAGCAAGGATGGCAATATATTGAGGGAGAAATTTACATAAACTTTTTGATTTTTATTGGAAATATGGATGGCGATAAGCGAGAGTGGCAGACTATAGAAAGGAGGTTTAACAAGTGAACACTGTCATAATAGGAGGTTCCTGCTGAATAAAATAGTATTGTCTATACAAAGACTTTATTATGACCTTGGATTTCTGTCAGGTTAACCTACCCAACCCAAAGATTTTGTAGTTCTGAAGCTTTTTTCTGGCTACGTTTCCATTGGGAGTCAGAAAGATTTTCCTAGTTCGCTTGTAAACATGACTATTTCCAACTGTTACAGTTAAGTCAACTAGAACTAGACAAATTTTGTTTCAGTGTGTCTGTAGTACAAGCAGGAATATATAATATGCCAGTCACAATAATACTTGTTTTCTACATGGTACGATGTTGTACTGAAGATTGGTCGACTAATTTTCTTTCATTCAAACATTTAGATAGTCTGCAAAAATCTCATTTAATGATTTGATAAAGGTATTTTTATGCTAACTGAACCAATAACTAAAGTGAAGATTAATTTTCAGGTAGCAACACGAGCAGCTTATGGTACTGCATTGGTGAAAATAGGAAAAAATAATAACCGTGTCATGGCCATGGATGGTGATGTTAAGAACTCCACATTCTCTATTAAATTTAAGGTAAGACTTGTGTAGTTTATAATCAATTTATACGCCAAAACTCCTTATTGTCAATTGTCAATGAGTTGCATCGATATTTCTGCATCCATTAACTTATACTATATATACATTTAGTGATATATATTTACACTATTGTTGATTAGTTTGAAAGAATAGGTTTCAATGCAATATTAGACCTAAGGCATTTCCAGATATGCACGAGATGCGATGAAAAGTCAATTTTGAGCAAAATATGTCAACAATAGTATGTTTATCAATGATTATTATACAACCAGTCGGAAAACTATGTCTTATATCAAAACTCACGGTTTCCTTGGATATGGGGCAACTTAGAATTTCAATTTCAATCGATAGTTATTTTTGTTGTCTTCAAGAAAATGTTTTGGGGTTGTAGTCTAGTTTTAGCTATACAATAATGTTGGCATAACTTGCAGTTTCTTTTTATACACTTTGAAGCATTCTTCATTGAACAGTTTACTTTGTTTTTAATATGGTAGCTAATATTCAAAGGAATATAGTTGTAACTTTCAAAACGATTTTTTTTTTCTAAAATATTTTTGTACATGTTTTTAGGAAGCATTCCCAGACAGATTTGTTGAATGTTTCATTGCTGAACAGAATCTAGTAGGAACTGCCATAGGATGTGCATGTCGTGACAGAGCTGTTGTTTTTGTCAGTACTTTTGCTTGCTTTTTATCTAGAGCCTTTGATCAGATCAGAATGGGTGCCATCTCGCAGACTAATGTGAATTTCGTAGGATCTCATGCTGGAGTCTCTATTGGTAAGAAAACATATTTTAGAAGCAATGGTCAATGTATAGTTCAAGTTTCCTTATTAACAAAACATAAATAGGGCTTGAATTGTATTTGAAATCCCTAAGGGAATTGAGTAAAAAAGAAACAAATCACTTTTTAAAACAGATGTGGGGGAAAGATATTTGCAGCTACTGGAAGTTTATGAACGGGTGAAGTTGTATCTCTATGGTCAATAGCCAAAAAGATTATTAAGAGCTACGATTCCACAGCTTGGGGTATTCTTAGTATAGCATCGTGTGCAGTCATCTTCTACTTAGTATGTCTTAATAAAGCAGAAATTTGTGTTTTATTGCAGAAAGTCAAGTGCATCCTCCACCAAGAAAAGTGACTTGTCACAATATACTGAAATATTTGTGAATATGGTATAAGATATACATGTATACACAATGCTGAAAGTTTTTTTTTAATTTGATTTTTATTATCCAAAACTATTGTACATTTTTATTATTATTGTTTGGTCTTCACATTCTATATTCTTTTAGAAAGATAGGTATGTATTTTGAAAATGGATAATATTTTTCCTCTTTTATTGTATGAAAATTAAAGAAGTAACCTGTCAAATGTGTCGGATTGTACAGGATGTCAGAATACTCAGGTTTTATTTTTTTGTTAACTGAAATACTTTGGGACCATACATTTTTTTCGGATGTCACAGAATGTTGGAAAACTCAGGTGTCGGATTGCACAAGTTCCACTGTAGTTAGTTACTTTTCATTTAAGACTTGTATGTAAGTAGTTTATATGTTAAATTTTGATGGTGAGGTTAGACCATCACAGATGATGTTATAAATATGTATGTTGACTGTCGCTTTTTAAGTGAAGCTGATATGCATTATTTTAATTCAGTACTTATGATTACATTTGATTTTGTAGGTGAAGATGGTCCATCCCAGATGGCATTAGAAGATCTGTCTATGTTCCGTAGTATTCCTGGATCTACTGTATTCTACCCTAGTGATGCTGTGTCAACTGAGAGAGCTGTAGAGTTAGCAGCTAATACACCAGGAGTCACATTTATCAGAACCAGTAGACCAAATACTGCTATTCTGTATGATAATAATGAACCATTTGCTGTTGGCAAAGCTAAGGTAATTTTAAGTCTCAAACACCAGATAAAAATAAATTCTCCTACAGGAGGACATTTTTCTGAGTTTAAGGTATTCATGAAAGCTGCTGTTTCAAATAGCCTAATTCAGTCAATCTAAGATTGGATATCTTTACCAAGATCTAGTATCGGCTCATAGATAGCATGCACAAATCACTACCATTTCCCAAATGGACCAATTATATCAAAATAAACATCACAAACGAGTAGGGTATTAACACAGTGTGCAGTCATTTATATGTCCGAGTTGTCTCAGTTTAGAGTTGTTTTACTCGTTAGTATATGTCTACAATCTGATTACATTGTTCAGTAGTACAGATAGATATGCCACTTATTTGTACATTTACGCCAAAGAAAATAAAAAGTTAACATACAACAAACATCTAATTTTTATTAGATTGTTTCACAATCCAATTGGTTTAGGCAAAAAAAAAAAAATATGAGTTTACTGTCACATGTAAAAAAAATCTAGGGTTGGTTGGTCAGCTTTAATTATTTATTTTTTTAAACTATCGGCAAAACCGGAAATAGCCGTTCCCGGTTCCGGAATCCGATTCCGGTATTTCATTTTCGAAATTTCTGGTAAACCGCCATTTGTCAGAAGCTGTTTATGATGAGTTACGCAGTTTTTCTACCTTCTTTGCTCTCAATTTCGACAAAAAGCTAGTGGTTGAATAAATAATACATTGCTGCTGATTAAACAACAAAAATGGTTATCTGAATTCTGTGTAAAAATTGATAGGGTCGCTAGCAAGAATTAGGGTTGGTCGGGTGACTGTAAACTCACATTTTTTTTTTTTGGCCTTATCAATAAATACCCGGTATATGCCTGTGTTCTTCTCCAGCACATATAGAATCAATTATCAATTATCAATTTTACTTCATATAAATAAATAAAAGACCAAATTAAGACGAAACTATACAAATATTGAGTTTCAAATACTCGAATGAAAAATACAGGTTCCCAATTGATTTCTTAACAAGGGAGTAAAAATCCATTTACCTAATGCTTATCTGAAGCATTGTTTGTATCATAAAAAACTAAAACCTGAATAAACAGTTAAATAATCACAGTATTTGTAATCTGGTTGGTTTATGGTGTTTAATGTCCTTTCAACAATATTTCAGTTATATTGTGGCAGTCAGTTTTATTGGTGGAGGAAACCGGAGAAAAACTGACAAACTTGATCACATACTGTTGTGCCCAGTACACCTCGTCATGAACAGGGTTCAGACTCACAACTTTAGTGGTGATAGGCATTGATTGCAAAGGTAGTTGTAAATCCAAGTACCATACGAACACCAACACAAGGGCTCTATTTGAAATCTGAACTTAACCTGACTTCAGATATTAATTGGATGTATAATGTGATTTTTTTTTAAGATTGTCCGTCAAAGCACCAATGATTCTGTGACTGTGATTGGTTGCTGTGTAACCTTGGAGGAAGCCACGAAGGCAGCCGACAAATTAGCCACTGAAGGAATCAACATCAGAGTGGTAGATCCATTTACTGTCAAACCTATAGATGCTGAAACTATTATCAACTGTGCTAGGGCTACAGGAGGAAAGATCATTACTGTAGAGGACCATTATCCATTTGGTAAGTAAATGTTTTGTTCATATTTGTCCCACGAGGTAAAGGCTATGAAAGTTTAATTCCACTCTCAACAATATTTCAGTTATATATCATGGCAGCCAATTTTATTGGTCGAGGAAGCAATGCACAATTATTATTGATTCTGGATGGACCAATTCTACAAGAATAATGGCCCCAGCATCATAAATGTCTAATGTCTGTATATTTCAATATTTTTATAGGTTTGTTTTAAAATAATGTAAGGTAAACATGCACAAAAAACTCATTTTTGTGTGATATGTGTGTTTTTATGTGTCCAAGCTGAATTTAAGTAATCTGGATTGATTTAGCTATAACAGATTTATCGACATCACTTTGTTTACTGTTAAGACTTGACACACACTGAGAGCTATTGTCTGATTAGCCAATATACAGTCTTGCATATGATTGGATGAACAAAGATGATTGAAAGGTTACTGACATGACTTCATATTAGTAATTGACATGCATTACCAAAAAGAAAATAAAAACCAATCATTCTATTTAGATTGGTTTATAAACATTTTTTATGTTGATGTTGATATTGGTATCATCACTGAGAATTCAATGGTACTCCCATAACAGATTTGTTGTACAATATTGAAAAAGCAAAATGTAAGTTTTAATAAAACCATATTATACAGATGGAACTAAATTTTATTGTTATACATGCATTAACAGGTGGTCTTGGTGAAGCTGTGTGTTCAGCAGTCGCTGAATGCAAAGATATTACTGTGAAAAAGCTGGCTGTTCAGGAAATACCACGTAGCGGAAAAGCTGCAGAATTGATCGAACGTTTTGGCATTAGTGCTAACTGCATCGTCAAAGCTGTCAACCAGATTCTCTCTCAATGAGGATAAAGACAATCATAAACTGTTACTAATCTAATCATATCATGTATATGATGAATTTTGAAATTATTATACTTTTGTTTTTATTTGTTGGAAGGACGTGATGAAATTTCTTTACTTTTTTGATAACTTTATTGTTTTGTTTTTTAGAGATATGGTGAACAATATTTAATTTTTTGATAAAATAAGCTTTATCTAAAAATCATGGGATAAATTATATTTGATAGTGTTAAAATTATTTGGAGGATGTTTATTTCTTTTTTTATTAATTCTTACTACATATACTAATACTTTTCTTTAAAAAAAAATCATGTAAAATATGAAGTCAATCTACCTGTGTTTTGTTTTATTGTAACCAAGAAAGAAAGTAGATGATGCATAACAATTAGAAATAACATTGTAGATTATACATTAAAATTAGAATTGACAAAGTAGATGACTCATAAACATGTATTTATGTTAGTTGACTATAAACAAACAAATCAAAAACTTTATACTTGTCAGCTCGTTTATTAGGCTAGATTTGTGTTCTTCAAATGTATGGTAATATCTCAACAGTAGTGTGGGCAGTATGGTGATTGCAGTAAGAGGTATAATCTTTGGTGCCATCAAAGTGCTAAAATTGTTTTTTTTATAGATATTTGTTATGTGATCAATAGCTGTTTATCTGAAGTTAATGTATACCGGTAGTAACAAAATATTACTCCATTACTGTCAATCACGTGGTTTCATTCAATAAAATAAACTATTTGTTACTAGTATTTTGTATTCATTGCTTCCCTCAATGAGGTTTTTAAGATTTCTATTTTTGTATATGTCATACCTGTAAACCATTAACCCAGAAGGGGACCGGGTGGCTCAATGAGTTAGGTCGTTGGATCTAACAACTCATACAAGCCTATCACCAATATGGTGTGGGTTCGCGCCCGGCTTTGTAAATAACAAAGAAGGGTGCACTCGACTCGCAGCTGCAAGTTTACCAGTTGCTTGCCCATGGTCGGTGGTTCTCTCCGGGTACTCCGGCTTCCTCCACCACTAAAACTGGTTGCCATGATATAGCTGAAATATTGTTGAAAGTGGCGTCAATATCTAACCCATAAAGCAGGTCAAATCTGTTCATTGCATGTGTCAACTTTTCAACTGCATTAGTGGTATAATGGTTAGTGTGTTCCCATTGAGTGCTGTAAATCATGTGTTCAATCCTCGGTTGGGGTAAACTATAGACTATGAAATTGGTATTTGTTGCTTCTCCTCTAAGCACACAGCAGACTAATTGGCTCGGAATTAGTATTGTGTGTCCGAGTGGAACAAGAGCCACCCAGCTAGCATTATATAAGACAATTACCGTATTTTACGGACGATAGGTCGATATTTTTTTTCCTCGACACGCTGGCTTCGACCTATCGTCCACATCGACCTATACAAGAATGAAGTTGAAAAATCTGGAATCCCTAAAAAAAAATCTCGATAAAGATGACGATTTTGTTGACAGTATACCTTTATTTTGCTGTAGGTTTTTTTCCTGAATAAGAAGACTGAAATTATTGATGTTCTTGGTGTTATTTTTTTTTAATTAAAGCAATAAAAATATACTAACACTAACAGGGGGTGCAATTCCGGGAATAAAATGTTCAACATCCGATAAAAAAAATCAATATTCAATGATCGAAAAATGAAGTGTTAACGAAAATCAGTTCAATATTGTATTGTATAATAAAAAAAATTATATACTATAAAAAATGTATGTTGTTGAAAAAAAAATCACAGGGTGGATCGTTTATAAAATTATTATCGCAAAATATCTAAATATAGCTATAGGCCTATAGCTTTCCATCAAACACGAGGGGTACCGAACACGAGCATGTGCACAATCGCGAGGTTGTAGTAAAACATGGCGGTTGCAATATTATATCTCACAATACATGTGGTGAACAAGCTTTTTATACTAAATGTACTGGAAAATAATTATCAATTTCGTTAAACTATAATGTTCTACACTTGAATTGGTCAATTAGGAACAAATAAAATAATCACCATGAGATAATCAACACAGGTGAACCTCTGTCGGCACTTATCCTGATCAGCTGATTGAAAATTTACTGGACCGAGACAATCACATAAATTGTGTACTAATAATTGAACACAGTTTAAAGGTGTGTCAATAAAACTGCACAAGGTGATACATTGTTTTGACAGCTTAATTATATTATTGTATGGACATCCGTTTACCATCTATTGTGACACCCACAGATGGCCTGATTTGAATGTCGTCGATGTCTGGGTTTATAAACCGGACTCGTCATAAAAAAACGCACAAACATAAGTTTAAAAACAAAATTTTATTTAATTTAACTTTCATAATTATTTCTTTTATGACACATAAGAATAGTATTCTTGAATTAATACTTGCATATACTTACCGAAGAACGTTATAGGACAAATGTTTACCGATGTAAAACAAAAAAAAACCCGTTCGATGTGACGATATTTACCCAAGTTGTCATCGGCATCCTCGACCTATGGAATGCTTCGACCTATCTTAGTATTCCCCAAAAAATTTAGCCGAAAAGCAGCAATTCGACCTATAGTCCGTAAAATACAGTACTTGATATTGATGTACAAGATAAAAATTTGGAAGGATGATACATTGTCAACAACATTGCCAAGAGAAGGTGCCAAATGTGAAAATGAGGCAGGGTTTCACTCCAGGAAGTTGTTTTTGGATCCTTCCCACATTTGAATGATTTTTAGCTCACCTGACCCAAAGGGTCATGTGAGCTTTTGTCATCACTGCGTCCGTGGTCGTCGTCTGTGTCTGTAAACTTTTCATACTTTCTTCTTCTTCTTTGAAACCACTGAACTGATTTGGACCAAATTTGGCAGAAATGTTCATTGGGAGGTCCTCTACTAAATTTGTTATTTTGGTGCAGATCGGAAATCCAACATGGCCGCCAGGGCCAATAATGTGTTCTGATTGGTTGAAACTTTGAAAATCTTCTTGTCAGAAACTACT
>MJUT01024249.1:48708-72320 GCA_002080005.1 Gigantidas platifrons
TTGTTAGAAACCACTAAGCCAATTGAATTGTGACTTTACAGGAATGATCATTGGGTGATCCTGTACTAAACTTGTGAATCGTTTGCTGATCGGAAATTCAAGATGGCCACCATGACTCGACTTAGTTTTAACATAGGACCTATGGAAAAAATGTTTAAAAGTCTTCTCCTCTGAAATCAGCAAGTCAATTTAAAGCAAACATGGCATGAATGGTCCTTAGGTGGTCAACTTTCAAAATTATGTCCTGTGAGCCCGACCTCCATCCAAGATTGCCGCAGTCAGCGGACATAGTTTTAACATGGGACCCTATGGGAAAATTGTTTAAAAGTCTTCCCTCTGAAACCAGTCAGCCAATTTAAAGCAAATATGGCGTGGATGGTCCTTGGGTAGTATACTTTTAAAATTGTGTCCGGTGACTACTACCTCCATCCAAGATGGCTGCCATGAGCACACATAGTTTTAACATATGGGATTTGAATAGTAACTTAGATGTATTCGGCATGCAGACATTCTTAAGAGGACTTAGTTATGTCATGTGAGCCTCTAGTTTGTGGAAGTATTCATTCCTCAATCACATCTGATGTCCTCTGTTTTAACCAGTCTCCTTCATCACAACAATTACTTTTCTCAATCATTTTCAGTGTTCTTGTTTTATTAGGGGTATAGCGATTGATATACACTGTTTTACAATGTTGAAATACTATACTGGTGCACGGAAAACCAATGATTTACCTAGTAATACCTTCACAATGTAAGACTGCACAATTTTTTGGCATTACTATCACAAGACAATATAAATATTTTATGTTGCCTATTAGTTTCAGTACAACTGTGGATGCATTTGACACAAGTAATCAGTGACTCGCAGTACGAAATTCTCTGAGTTTTAAAAGATGCATGAGAATTAATTGCAAAATTTACTGATAGAGTGGTACCCTCTTGTTGAAGCTGTGTCAAATAGTCTTCATCATAATCGGAAGGCAAAAGTAGACTGGGCAGTTGTCACGTATCAGGTCAACCTATCAACCCACTGTTCATTAATCGGTTGCTTATCTAAGCGAAGAACTGGGCATTGCCCAAATTCTGTTGGGCTAGTCTGTCTCCAACGGATGGTTTCCTTTCGTTGCATGTTTTCATAGACGAAAAATTATGATTGAGGACGTTCCAGTCATGTTTGTTGTACATTGTTGAAAAGCAGAATTGTGTCATTGTGAATTTAAGCTGTCGTAGTGAAACCATAATGTATGAAAAGAACTTGCCTTTATGATAATAGGTGATCATGGTAGAGCTTTGTGTTCTGTTATCAGTATATGCTGTGACATAACAGTGAAGAAGCTTGCATGTACCTACCACATGGTGGAAAACCTGCTGTATAGATGGAACATGTTGGTATTAGTGCTAATGTAGGATTAAATAGTGTCTGCCGTGAAATATTGTCCTCTTACAATTGTTTTCTATGATAAAGTCTGAGGACGGAATAAAGCGTAGAGGTGACTTCTTTTGGTCTGTTGGGGATTTTTCATTTGAAAAAGATACAATCGGACACATTTTCACATGACAATATTATGCCTTACACTAACAGTATTGTCAACAACTGTCTTTCTTAATAAGAATAAAGACAATTATAAAATGTTAGAGACACTATGATGAAATTTGAAGTGAATATGCTTTGTTTCTGTCTCGCCAGTAACAATTATTGCTGAAGATGAGTTGTAGGTATTGCTTTTCTGATCACGGCTTTATTAATATGAAGTTTTTTGTGATAAGGTCACTTAGGTCATTACCATACAACCTAGGCTCACCATACCTGGTCCAAACATTGATCATGTTGTGTACATGTCAGCCAGGCATGTGTAACCTGACCTTGTCCTCATTTTATTAAGGATCTATTGACTCTGTTAGATTTACATCAAGTTTTCATGATTAAGTCAATTTCTCTATTTGTATTACCCATCAAACCAAGGCTCATCATATTTGGATCCACACATTGATCATTGAGGGTACATGTGCAGGGGCGGATCCAGGTTTTCAAGTTAGGGGTGGGGGCACACTTCAAATAATCGCACCGATTGGAGTGAGGAGCGAAAATATTTGGGGTATTTTGTGTGAAAAATCATGATTTTACGTTAAAAAAATCATATTTTTTCCAATTTTAGGGGTGTGTGCACTGGGTGTGCCCCCTCCTGGATCTGCCCCTGATGTGCATATTCATGTATATGTCGGCTTAACTTAATTTCAGTTTCATAGTACATTGACTAACTATTTGTTGGGGGCAGATGTAGACAAGATATAAACTTGTCTACACTTGTTAATTGACATGCTGAAATGGATTAACCTTTTCATATAAACACTTTGTATAAAATTATTGAATATGTTTTATTTTGTAATAAGTATCAAGATTTATTTTAAATATATTAATCATTGTTATAAACATTGTTATTTTAAAATCAGTTGTAAGTTGTAAAATAATAATAGAAATAATCAAGTAAATTATTCATACAAGAGTACACATTAATTTGATTGATTGATTGGTGTTTAATGCCAAGTTTAGCAGTATTTCAGCTATATTGTGGTATGAACAAATTTTATAAATTAATTTCCTAATAATAAGTCATATTTGTGAACAAAACAGTTGGGTTATATGTATACAAAAAACCCGAAAAGTCATATATTTAGAATGTATGCAATCTATATAAATGTAAAAATAATTTCTTTAATAGTAAAAATTTCAAAATTGTCGCCTGCGACATTTGTAAATAAATCAGTCAATATACATGCATATAAGAGATGACATTGTATATGGCACATAAACATTAGAAACGACATAGTATATATGACACATAAAAAGTAGAAATAGCATAATAAATGACACATATAAGCAGAGTATATATATAAAACTTAGAGATGGCATATAGTATACGACCACTACAAAATCAGAGATCAAGCTGGTAAATGATGCACACAAATAAGATATATCACAGCAAATGACACATACAAAGTAGAGATGACATAGTATATGATGCATAACAAATTAGAGATCACCAGGTAAACTATGCTTTTAAATTAGATATAACAGCAGATGACACATAAAAACTAAAGATGACATAGTATATGACGCATAACAAAATAAAGATGACAAACAAATTAGTGTTGACATAGTGAGTGTACTTGATGCATATAATGCTAGATATATGTAATGTAAATGTGCATAATTACTTCAAGAAAAGATGTGCAATAGCATGATTACAGTCCTCTATGAAAGGTAGATGATGTATTCTTTGGAACAGTTGTTGTCTTGACAAATTATATGACTTCAGATATATTTGTTATTTGTGATTAGTAACTAATGAAAATGTACACATCCAATTTGAAGAAAATGTTAAGAGGTGAAGCCAAGCATAATCCTCGGGATTCTACATAGACTTCAATGCAAAGTAATTATTTGATATCAAATTGACGGAAGTTAAATATAGCAATTAAATTAATTTCTGGTCCTTCTTGGCTCTAAATCATATATCTGTTTTTATTTTATTTTACGAAAATAAAATTCAAATTTTCCATTGCAATATATGTAAGATCCTGAGGATACCAGTTGTTGTCACCTCCTTCTATTGATATTATGCATGGATGTCTGGATAAGAGGTTACATTAAAGACTGTTCGTATCAGATGGCCTAAGAAGATGTGTCAAAGTTTTGTAATATTTCTGGATCTATTGTGTTCTATCCTAATGATGGTAGGTAAAGAGTGAAGCTGTTGTTTTAGCTGTAAATAAATCAGGAGTTACATTTATTAGAATACTATGAATGCTGTATTACATGATCATAATGAGCAATTTGTTAATAGCAGAGCTACTGAAAACATAGAAATCTAGGTTAGTGTGCACGACACATTTTACACTATGAATGCTGTATTGCATGATTATAATGAATTTGTTAATAGCAGAGCTAATAAAAACATAGAAATCTAGGTTAGTGTGCACAGCACATTTCTGGAATAAACTTCATCAGGCACACTCTGTCAAAGATTGGAATGCCAAATAAAGTTTATTTGAAGTATGTCAATTAAACACTTCATTTCCGTATTTTTTGTTGTATTATTTGAGTCCAGTTATCAGAGTTACGATCAATGGACAATTTCGTACAGTATCATTTCAAATAACTGGAAGCGAAGTGATAGTGTGTGATACCTTCTACACTACATATACCCTCAAGTTTAATCAACTTTAATAACTTAATTTATAAAATAATAGGGAGCTAGCTTGAAGGTCATAATATTTTGTCACATGTACTATGAAATAAATGCAGTGTGTTCTACATTATTTGTAAGTCATTTCCAAATATCCGATATTTTGTTAGATCAGAAATTGATCTTGATTGAAAATCTTCGAAATAAACATGGAGCCAGTATACTCATTTGTTGTAAGTACCAATAAAAAATGCATGATGACTGCCAACATAAGTTTATATAGGACTTTTAGGAAAATAATCTTCTTCTCAGAAACTACTTATATGTTTGAACCCTAACTGTAAAGTACCTTTATAAAGTTTATGTTTTGTAAAAACTACAGTCTGCATTATTGATTAAAACCTATGCACATTGTATACAAAAGAGATTTTGATGTATTCATTTGATATTTAAAATGATTTGCTGAGATTGCAAATTCAAGATGACAACCATTACCACATAGTTTGAAAGAGAAGTTTATAGGAAAAAATACAAAAAATCTCAGGAACCAATAAACTGTACTGAGTTGTACATGCATAACTGTCTTTCAGAAATTTTATGTTTTTCATGTCGTTTTGACATACACTACATCAACATATTTAACTGACATATTGTTCTGCCTGTCTCAAGATGGTTATTTTTTTAGATTTCCATTAGCCTCTACAATTGTCAAGTCTGTGTTTAGTTGGTGGTTTGTACGATGAGTAGTTCATGTTGTAGTGGTTTGTTACATTGCAGATTAGTAATGTTTAACTTTTTTCTTCAGTTTTCATTGCTTAAAAATATATAAAAAATCGCTTGTAAAGAACTAATGTTTAAAGCACACATGCCAATTTTATCTCGATACAACATTGCACACACACAAGTATTTGACCATTAACGTTGTTGTGTATTGCCAATTAAAGATCTTTAGATGTAAATAAATATCAAAACAAACAATTCAGATACTTTCTTTTTATTATGAAACAAAGATAACAGAATTTAAAATTTTTATCACAGACAGTTCATAATTATCTATTAAAAATGAGATAGAAAAATAACATCTAAAATATCACAGCTACATTATAACTGCATCATCTTAAACTTCTCAAAATATTTTATGCCTTACCAATATTGCATTATTATTCTTATCTTATTTATACACAATTACAAATGTTTTTTGCTACAGTACATACAGCATGTAGCTGACAACATTATATGGAGCCATTTTAGACCTTGCATTTATTACAGATGTATCAAGCTTTTAAATTGTCACAAATGTTTAAAATATCCTGAGAAGTGAGAGCATGCTTGGTCAAAATATTATAAAATGTTTAATAAAAAAATTATACATGTAAATAAAAATAAAAATACTTTTCAAATAATTTTTTGTTTTTGTTTGTTTTTTTTATCACATTTATAAAATAAAAAACAAAATAAAAATAGCTGACAATGCAATCATAAATTATGCACAATCAACATGAAATGCAGCACATAAAAATATGAAGAAAAAAATTGCTGTAGTAGATTGATATATAAAAACATCATCTTCAAGACGTGTAGTTTTGCTTTAAATGAAATATGTATTGCATGTAGTACTGGCACAAATTTGATTAATTGTATTTTATAAGTACCTTAACTCCCTCTTATAAAGGCACCAATACCAAAGCCCACCCTTTTTATCAGGCCAGATTTTAAATTCAGTGTGCTAGTGATATTCTACTTAATTGTCCCCTTCAAGAAACACCATCTCTCTCATATTGCTACTTTTGCATTACAGAAGGGGTGTGGCCTTATAAGGGAGGGACTACTGTATTCTTTATATCATTCTGATATACAACAGATATACATGTATGTGCTCTGAATCATGTGAAGTTTAAAACTAATTATTTTGTACAATACATGTAAGGTAAATACATTCATTAACTTTGTCGTCAATTTGTATCAAGATTAACAAAGAAAGAAAAACTGTTTCCAAAAATAGTCAATTCGATGTTTGAGTATTGAGAAAAAGTTAATATTTATGAGGTATACTTTTGTCCATTGAGGTGGCTACTGGGGCATTGATGCTCATGAAAGACCTCTCTCTGAATAAGATGTCATCAATATCATTCTTTCCTAGATACTTGGTACCATAGTCATACTGAGGAATATCTGAAAATAAAAGATGATGAAACTATTAATCTAATGATATCCTTCAATAATTTATTACCACAAATCCAGGTAAAAATGGCAAACACATGAAGGAAACCCTTCCTAAACTATTGAATGGTATTCAAAATATTAATAAATTAAGGATCATACTCATGGTTTAACTTGGTATATCTTGCAAATCACCAAAAGTGCCAATGAATTAAATTACTCCACGAAAGGTCTTACAGCGTAAAATACTCTGGCATAGTTTTTTTTTGTTTTTTTTTTATACAATACCCATGGAATTGTGGTTATAAATATTGTGTAACAAATTTTCTTTATTGTTTTATTTCAATGTATTTGTACTTATTCCAAATTCAAAATCTATTAATTTTATCCTATTTACATATGACATAAAACAGAATTTAGTTTACTTTGTCCCTAAACAATTACATTTGTTCTTTGACATAAAACATATTGCTGTGTTTTTGTATTAATGTTAGCATGATTTTTATTATTGAATTTAAATAGACTTAGAGCACTTGTGCCTATACAGTCAAACCTACTTTAGTGACCACCTCTATTCAGCAATAACTTGTATTAAGTGACCTTAACTTTTATTTCCCTTCACAGTGCATTTCATATCAATTAAACCTGTATTAAGTGACCACCTGTCTAACATGACCATATTTCACTGTTCCCTTGAAATGTCACATAAGACAGGTTGTCTGTAATAATTAAACATAAACTTACCACATGTTTTGGTCTTTGGATAGATCTTAAACTTCCACATTAATATCACTATGACAACACATAATACACAAATACCAGCACAAACTCCAGCGACTATTGGTATTATTGCTGTGTTAGACGAGTCCTCGGCAGGCTGTAATGACAATATAAGAAAATTAACTAAAATGTCTGGGTGAGTTAGCATCCAAATAAGTATTATTTATCTTCTTTTTTTTTTTAAATTTAGATAAATAATGTGGAAGACATCTAAACAGATTTTTAAATAAATTGAAGTCTGTGTAAATCAACATCAAATCTTCTTATAAAAAAAAACTGAAATATTGTTGTAAGTGGCATTAAACACCATAACCTTAACTTCTAATACATAATGTATGTAAATCCTACCACCTGTGTATTCTGACTAAATGGTATTCAATATAGATTAGTTTCACTGTGGTACATTCAGATATATATAATATCTGCTAAATGCTGCTAAGGTTCATGTTAAATACCAATCAATCAGTATTCACAATATCAGGAAGAAAAATAAATAGAAGTTTTTTTTTTCCAATTAAAATATGTGTATTTTGATTGGTAATTTCTGTCCTTACGATTCCAAGATTATACTTACAGATACATTACAGGAGACTCCGTAGAAAGAACTTCCGTTGTAATTCATGTAAGATGAAAGAGTCAATGAGGCACTGTTATAGATGAAGGACTGTCCATTACTGATCAATGTACAGGTGGAATACAGTGTAGAATTGACAATTGTGTTACTGCCAGATAATGTCAACGTCACCATGATACTTCCTATAAAAAAAAAAGACAACAATTGACAATCAATAAAATTACATCGTTGGAAGATAATTTATAGCTTATAACATCCACCATCATTTCAAAATGGAGAAATTTATTGAAGTAAATATCTTATCTAATTCTTAAAATAATTTCTTCCCGATACTTCAAAAAAACAACCTTTTTTTCCCTTTGCATCAATTTCAGAACTTCAGTAATTAACCTTGTAATATTATATATATTGCAATTAATTATTCAACAGTAATGTTCACAGAATTTCAATTTCTGCTTTAAACACCAATCAATCAATCAATTTCTGCAAAGACGGTAACAATTAGACCATCGCAAGTATTACCATTTGGAAATTATAATCAGAATTTGAAAATAATGTTATGATGATCTACAACTTGTTTTTCGCTCAATGCTTCAACCTGTTAATAAACTTACCAGCGCTTACAGAGACTGCATCAAATCTAATGTCTGGGAAATTATTGGCAAACCAATTACCAAACATGGCCGCCACATATTTATCCTCTGAGCCTACAACTGTGTTATAATCTGCATCAATTCTTAAAACAATGTCCGATGTTTCTTCTGGAACCATGCCAATATGTTGACTTCCTTTGACAGGCACAAAGTGTTCCACATAAAAGTCATAGTCTGCTGGACTGCTGGTGATGTGGAATTTGACAACAGTCATTCCAAGCATGGTTAAGTTGAGGGAATAGAAGTTAACTTGACTGGTCACAGTGTCAAACACAGCTGAGGTTGTACCTTCCAGTGTACCATTATACAAGGCAGGTTTTCCTATTTCTGCTTGTACATTCCATGTATGTCCCTGTCAAAACAAAAGTAAACATAATATATGCTTCAAAACATATACAATTGCATTTCTATACTTGGTTCTTTAGAGGAAGACTTTTGTTAAGAATATGATTTTTAAAATAAATCCCTATTGCAGTCTTCATTTGTTTTGTTGATATTGATGGAATTGTTGACCATTATTGTTTAACTTTTCTTTTCATAAAGTGTTAAAAGAAAAACAGGATTTTTTCTCTCTCTCAAATTATAGCATTTTTTTTTATTTGGAAACATTGATCATCATCATACAATAAAACGTCTGCTGCAAATATTAGCTTGTTTATAAACAGAAGTGATATTGATAAAAACCTCTAGCTTTATACATACCCTCCATGCAATATCACTGATTGTCTCCCCTGTAACAGAGTCTCTCAACTCCATGGCAACAGACATAAATGTGGACTCGTAGACATCTGCTGTTGATGAAATGGTTACTGCAGTAATTGGTCTGGCAGTGATGTCAACAGGGTCAGAGGCTAAGGTCATATTTTCGCCTTCAGTTGGTGAAGTGATGTTAAAATCAATGATATAACCAGTTCCAAAGTAATTAATGGCCAGATTAGTGAAATTAGCCCAACCATTTACAAACTTGATCGTTGTGTTGCCGAGTAGTTGAGCTGATGGATTACCAGTTCCAGATCTAAGAGTTGCTGTTACATACCATGGATACATACTTGTTCCAAGATCAGTTATTTTGTAACCCTATAAAAAGATGAAAATAGTGAAATGTTTAATCATTATTAAGTTAAATTGTAAAATGAACCAATGAGTTAGTTACAATACTCATCTTTATAAGAATGCCTCCATAAATACCTTTATTGCAATGTTTTTAATATAATTATCTACATATACTTTGGTCGTGCCTTTGAATGAGCGGCCCTCATTTAAATAAAACTGAATATTCAGAACATACATATCAGGAAATTACTATAAGAACAAACAAAATCATGAAAATCATTACATGTACTTACAAATATATCAAATGCATTAATCTTAGGTTGAGTAGTAAATACAGTTCCTTCATGAAGTGGTACCAGTTTGGTATGGAAATCAAGATGGTCGACTTGGACAAGGACACGGTACCCATCTGATGTGGTAACTGTAGCCCACTCAGGATTAGAAGGATCAATGGTTGGCTCGGCAACAGAAACTCCTATTACGGTACCATTCAGTAAAGCACTGAAATTCCCCAGCTGGCCTTCTGCCACTGCTGCAGCATAAACCTCTTGTAACTTGGCAAGAGTCAATGGACTTGATGCAGTACCACTCAGAGCTGAAAAAAAAAATCAAAAATGCAATCTATGCATGTAATATCTCCACTTTCTGATAGTAAAACTCCCTCTCATTTGGAAAAATAATTTTGTAATTTATTACAAGAGAATTCTCTGTCTATTGCAAGTTTTAAATATTATGCATGCATTGTTTGTAACAGTATGTTAAAATCTATATAAAAAAAAAGAATAGTTATAATCCAACTAAAAGTACAATTTAAAAAAAAAACATGAAGATACTTGAATGAAAACAATTAAAGAATTTTTTGCTTAGCATTAATACAAGATCACACAGATTTGATCTATAAAGAAAAAGACATTAAAAACATTAAACAAGATCAATTCAGATATATCCCAGCACTAAAGTCATCAGAAAACTTACTTGGTGCAGGAGCGTCACTGATTTCTATAATGATTTCATCATTTCCTGTAGACCTCTTTCGTCGTCTGCCAGAACTTTGTTGAGCACTGACGATGTCAACAACTCTCACTTTCTCTGGAGGAAGATCAAAGAATGCAGCTAAATATTCCACTATCTTTTCTCCGTAAAAATCATCCACAGACTGCGCAGGATATTGAAAGTTGATGATGACTTGCTCCACGGTTTTCACAGTAATATCTGACGGTCCTTTCACAATGAAGTAAAGGATACCAGAATCTCGATCAAACCAATTTGTACCTGCGGCATCGGTGGTGACATTTGGTCTGTAAGCAAACGGTTGGCCGACTGGTGGTGGATCTAAAATGTAGGCTCCAAATTTCCATCTTCCATTGACGGGCATGACATGTGCATCATTGTAGTAAACATCTAATCTGTATGGTTGTGAATACCAGACTTGCAAGCCGACAGCTTCAGTATTTTCCGAGTTCAACAAGAAGTATCGTAACTTCTGTGGTGTTGTACTAGTGAAATGAATCAGATAATCTTTGCCTGAAAAACAAAGTAAAATTATTCTTCATATATTGTGGAGAAAATTCATTTTTGATCAATAAAGATGGGGGAAAATCCATCCAAGTATAGATATGGTTGATGTACAAAGGTGTTCAATTGGTTAAATGTAACTTGGACAAGATTGTCAGCAAATGCAGAAGTTTTCAAGATGGATTCATAACGCAAGGTAAATATCATACAATATGTGTGTAAACATCTTCAATGATTTATTTAGACCTTTCAAAGAAACATCTATAAATTCATATAATGCCAAATACAGTAAAATGTTTTAATACATCATATTCTCTAAAATAATCATACTAACCAGTAGCAACAATTGCTTGAAAGGTTGACAAACGTTTACGACATGTGTATCCAGAACACCATCCATGATCCTGGGGTCCATTTATAAGGTCAATAACACCATCATTGTCTTCATCATGGCCTAGAATAGCGACAGGTGACAATCTCCTGGTTTCTGTATCAGAATCCAGACTCTCTATCACTAACATCTCGTAGTTGTAGGTGTAACATTCATATGCCTGCCAGGAGCTTACATAAACACAAGCCTTATCTCTTATAACACCTGAAAAATAAACCAAGTAGTTCATGTATCACAGGTTATTTAAATTAACTATAAATAATAAATATTACCGATCATAATTCATAAAAAAAACAAGATGAATTGTGAACTAATGCTCGCTTATGATATCCCCGCCATTTCCCACGATATGGGGTACCTATATGAAGCTTGTGACCAAATATCAGATTTCTGCCATCAATAGTTGCTGAGAAAAATGCGACAAAAAATATCTTGGGACGGACGGAAGGACAGAGAGATGGAAGGACGGAGAGATGTAAAACAGCATACCCCCGTCCGCTGGAGTGGGGGTATAATTATTCTACCAATGAATCAATGAATAATGCTAGTGAAGCAGGATTTGCTTACTCTTCCGGAGCACCTAATATTTGCCTCTGTTTTTTTAGTGGGGTTGGTGTTGTTCAATCTTTTGCTTTCTGTGTAATGTTTTTTAAATCATTGCTTGTCCATTTTCTTTTGGCCATTGCATTATCTGTACTTATTTGAATTATTACAGCTTCTGATTACAACATTGGTATCTTCACACTTTTCTTTCAAGTCATTGAAAACTATTGAAGTTTACACTCACCTTTAATTGGTGCTAGAGTACTCATAGGAATTCGATTTCCGTTTAATTCTGTTTGCATTGTTTTAGGAACTCTGTAATCGCCCAATCCTCTGCGTGGGTCTCCGCCCCATTCATATTCTGATTGAGGTATGACTGTTCCTGGAGATCCTAGGAATGAGCCATCCAAATCTTTTAGGAAAGCTTTCTTCAGACCATCACAGTCCATGTCTACACAGTCAGCTGAGTTAATTTTACTGCAAAAAAAAATTAATATATATATACCGTAAGTGGTAAAAGGGAGATAATCATGACTGGTTGTAATGTAAATTTTTATCAATTTTAAACAGTGTTACTTCTTGCTAAAACTTATACCAGTAAATGTGCTTTCTACTTTTCGAGCTACCAATAATAAAAGCTGGGCCATATATGCATTATACGCCCATATAAAGTCCCACAACTCTTAAACAATTATTTCAATGTGAATGTTCAAAGAGAGCTTCATCACAAAAATAATACATCTATAATATTGACCACTTTTAAAAGTATAGGTTTATAGGGTTAGGGTAATGGTGTTTGACGTCACTTTCAACAATATTTTATAGTTATATCGTGGTGGTCGGTTTTATTGGTGGAGGAAACCGGAGTGCCCAGAGAAAACCTCCAACCTGTTTCAAGTGATTGACTAACATTATCAAAATAATGTCGTATCTAGTACACCATGCCTGAGTGGAATTTCAACTCACAACTTTAGGCACCGATTGCATAGGTAGTTGTAAATCCAACTACCATATGATCACGACCACGATGGCCCCTTTTAAAAGTATGAGGCAATATATAACAGAGAATCACAATTATCATACTATTTTTTTCAATATTTATAAGACATTTGCATTCCTTTAGGCATGTTATAAATACTTACCCAACATTAGGTCGATGAATAAGGATCCTATTATCTTTAGCAACATTATCAAAAACAAGTCCTGAAGATACCATAGGATGAATGCCATCATCATTGGCTTTGTTTGTAGCAATGGCATAGTCATTGACGGAACATGTAGACGAAAATCCACTGAACGTTACATCTAAAAAAAAAATCAAGTATGAAATTAACATGCATTACTTCATTCTAAGTGGGGGAAAAAAAGATGGTTGTCCAATTTAGTATGCACAACACGTTTCTGGAATAATCTTCATCAGGTACGCTCAAAGTTTAAATGATGGAAAAGCCATATAATTTAAACGTCATTCCGAACAAGTAAAGCAAAGGGAAAAAACAGAATAGCCAAAATCAGTTTAGGTTACCTATGCTTACATAATGAACAAAACATATATTACAGTACTCTCTCCATACTTTTTAACAATGTCTGGAACTACCAGACCAGCAGTATAACCAATCAAAAATTAGCAGCTGTTTAAACTGGGATTGACAGAAAAATATATATGTATTTACAATTTACAATATTTTTATTTATTTTATTTAAACAGATTTTAAAACAAATTAAGCCTATTATAAGCTTAGCCACTGAGCTACCCCCACCCATTGCCACCCCCATTTGCAGTGTATATTTTTATAGAATAAGCAAACTATGATTCATACCTTGTAATATTGTAAGTCCCATAATTGCCTGATAACTCATAATATTAACAAAAGGTTTGACTGGAGCTTTGTTGCTACCAGAGTTGAAGGTACCAAAAGTAACACCGATTCTTCTTGATGAATCAAATGATCTTGAATTTGCTGACAATTCTATGTTGTGATCACTTCCGTCCACTCTATCTGTTGTACAATCAAAGCTTGATGTTGTTCCAACAATCTTGACATTCTTAATTGTTACAGTTTTGTTTTCAAATGCATGACCTGTTGCACTTGGTCCAACAACCATTGGGAATATAGCCACTTGATTATCAGCTAAGGTTAGATCTTCAAATATAACTGACTGTGTATTCTCGTAAAAAACTCCAAAATCTGTACATTTCAAGGCTGTTAAACCTGATATTCTGTTACAAGAGTTTGGATGAACTTCATCTGGCAAGGTGGCCGTTCCAATTAATGAAGAGCGTGCAACATTGTCGGAATACCAATCGGACATGGGTGTGCTGCATGACTGTAATGGAAGATGGTAAGCCAAACGTTCAGATCCTGATACTCTGTTTCCTTCTAATATTAGATTGGTTGCTTCTAATGCAGAAATGGCTCCATTATAGCGAACATTCAAGGGTTCATATCTATCCTGATAGGCACCCTCCCATACCATCAATGTAACCATGTTTCTCTTGATTTGGGTGTTGTCAGAGTTTGTCTGGATTGCTGGAAAATAAAAATTATACTATTATCAATATTAATATCAACACATATTCATCAATCATTCTGTAAAGCCATGAATACATAGGAAAACTGCATTATGTACATGCATAAAGATTTTATACACTTCTTAACTTAACTTGCTCTAAATTAATTTATTTCATCTAAAAAATATGTCTGCATAAATTTGAGTCATTATTGATTAATAATTTTTAAAAAGAAATTATCACACCACTAGTAAACAAAAATTATCTTTAGTTTGGTCAAAATTTACATTTGAAAATATGAAAATATCAATTAGTCATATTTTACCAAAATATCATTTTTATTTATAAATATTAAAACTTACAGAACCAAACACAATGATGGATGACATTATCTTCTATAGGCATATTTGGTGCATTGTATACTCCTACTGCTGGTGAAAATCCATGATGGAAGGCATTGTTTTTAACATAGGATGGTTTCAAGTTGGTAACAGGTCCAGAATCCATGTAAGCTACAGCATAGCGAGGATCATAACTTTCTATGTAGCCTTCCTGTCCCATGTGGTAGAACTCAACATTGGAAATTCTGGCGTAACCTACAATTATATTGTGGCTGGTAAATTATAAAGGTTAAACATGGTACTTATTTAATATTATAGCGTGGGTTATATAGTTTATTGTGTTTATTGTGTTTAATGCCACTTTCAATAATACTTCAGTTATATAGTGGCAGTCAGTATTATTGGTGTTGCAAGTCACTGGCAAACTTTATCTCATAATCATTAATGTATTGAGTACACCTCTCCATGACTGGGTTTTGAACTCACAACTTGAATGGTGATTGGCACTGATTGCACATGTAGTTGTAAATCCAACTACCATAAGATGACGACCACAATGTCCCCCTATTTAATATTATATAATGTGGTGTAGGTGTAAGGCGTGACAATGGCATTGACAATGAGAAGTCCCTTCAAATGTTCATAAAATATAGAAATATTCATTAGATGATTTCAAAATTTTCCTTGCCAAAAGCTTAAGAAACATATTTGAAAATTATTCAGATATTTAATGTTTAATGTCAACCATTTTAATGAAGATTTTCATTTCATGACGTCAAAACCTACAGGAATAAAAAAAAACAAAAAAACTGAGTTTTACATTCATTCAATCACTAACGGAATTCGATTAATATACTGAGAGAAAGTATGCATGATTGGTTATGATAGAAATATTCGTAGAAATATCCTACAGTAAACCAGTCTACTGTAGGAACTTTCTCTGTACTCTATACAATTGTTGTTATTTATATCAGTCCATATAATGTTACTTCAATATACCTCTGCCGTGGGAACTTTCCCCAACCAGTATACGACCACCAAATGATTGTTTATATAAATCAGCATAGTCTGCTCCTTCTATTTTTATGTTCCTGGACAACAATCCTACTTCTGCTGCCAGAGTTATACCATTTTCAATTTGAGCTGAAATATGAAATATTTGTCTATTAGTAGACATTAAAGCTATATTGAAACATGGAATAATTAAAACATTAGCAATGTGTCAAGTTATTGTCATGAACAAAATAGTTTAGAGAGTGATGGTCAACAAGTTCACCAATATCAACAAAACAAACTATTACCTCTCACTTCAATTCATTGAACATCTAAAAAGACCATGACATATATACATTAGTACTGTTTTCTGTATTTTACACAAGTACTGTTGTCAGCATTGAAACAATAGTCTACAGTTCTAAACTTAAGAACATGTTAATTGTTAAAAGTGGATACGGTCACAAATGTCCATATGGTTACCTCTATTTAGCAGTCACCTGTATTAAAAAGTCACCTTGTTCTTCGCCTGTCATAAAATTTTGCATATGAATAGAACGTCTTTTAACAAACAGGAAGTAGGAATGTGACGGGTCCAAAAATGCTTCCTACGATATGGGGTACCTATATGAAGCTTGTGACCAAATATCAGATTTCTGCCATCAATAGTTGCTGAGAAAAATATCTTGGGACGGACGGAAGGACGGACAGAGGTGGAGCGGGGGTATAACAAGTCACCTGTCTTAGATGACCACTTTTTCGTTGTCCCAAAGATGACCTCTTAATACAGGTTTGACTGTATAAGAATAATTCTATAAATAAGTCTCCCCCATTACTTACCTATATGTCTGAATTTAACAGTGTCATTCAGTGTACAGTCTCCCCCATTACTTACCTATATGTCTGAATTTAACAGTGTCATTTAGTGTAACAACAGATTGGTTGTTGCCAGTAGATATGGCAGTGATTTTAAATGTTTCAGTCTCCCAAACATTATATCCTGTGGGTGCTACAACAATTTCATTTCCAACTTCCCAATCTACAGGGGCATTCAAAGTTAGAGTTGTTTCCCCTGCTTGTACTGTGGTATTTAAAGTCGTCCAGGGAGTAATAATTTCTTTGCCGTGGAGATCTAATCCACCATACACACCTGGAATAATAATGACATAAAAGATATAATTGGTATGTTTCTTAATTAGAAAATAAATAAATATGGTACATAATTTCTAAAGTGTGCGAAAGATACAAATAAAATTGTAGCATTGTCCACATCTGAAAAGAAAAAAAACATTTTTAATCGATATAACAAAAGTGCTTGTTTTTTTTTGGTTTAAATATTAAAACAATTTGACAAAAATGTAGATGATAAACTAAAGTTAACTGGTATTGACAATAGCCAGTTTATAAGGTTTAATTAGTTTATTTGCAATGGTACTAAACTAAAGAATCATAGCTCTTAACATCCTTCTTCTTATTAACCTAGCTAAGTACATGCTGCTTTATTTTATCAATTTATATATCTGAGCATTTAAACTATTTACTGACAATTAGTTGAAGGTTATTTCACGTCATGTGAGCAGTATTTTACCTATATTCATGATGACCATTATTAGCTTCATTTTTGAATACTGAAGTCCCTTTCGTATATTGGAAAATAGAAATTTTTGAATTCTTACCAATGACCTTTGATCCAATAGTGGTGCCATCTACTGGAAGAAAGTACTCTTGAGTGAACCAATGTCCTTGTAATAAGATATGTGCATTTCCCAAAAATGGACGGTCTTCCCAACCAATGATTAATCTACCACCAAGAATGATGATGTATGATGTATTGATAACAAAATCTCTGTATCCAGCAGTAGCATTTCCGTGGTCAAGTTCTAACACACCGTAAATAATCAGCTCAGCCAGTGGAGGAATATTTGTATCTCCAACACGCCATTGATCTGTAAAAGAAGATATTGTATGTAAATTACTTAATACATGTCTATATTCTGCAAAAAAAACTAACCTTAAGATTAAGCATTCAATACAACAACAAAGACCAGAAAAAAAAAATCTGAAATTGTTACGAACACTTTTTTTAAGAAGTAAATACATGTTACTTGGAATTTCGAGAAGTGAAAACATGGTATTTGGAATTTTGAGAAGTGAATATTTGATTTTGGTTTTTATGAAGACAGTAAAATGGTAGAAGTCATATTCATTTGAATTAAGGGTGATCCTATTAAAAAAAAAAAACAAAGTCTAGAATGAGTTAATATGCCAATATTTGGACAAAGTAGTCAAGATATGAAAAACAAAATGTTGTTAATAATAAGTGAGGAATAATAATCTCAAAGTTACCTTCTTCAATTGTTACACTGTCACCATTTACTGGGAGTGTATTATTAGGCCATGTACTAGTGTTGGACCAGAAAATAGCATCAGCTGGTCTGGTATTTGGTGGTGGCAAAGTGCTTGGATCTGGTGGTACAACACAGTTTTCATAAAAACATTTGTATGACCTGAAGTTAAGGTTTATCGATGTAGTTGTGCTTACTGCTCTCTTCTTTCTTTTTCCTACTACTGATCTTTCATTCTTTGATACTATAATGGAAATTGTATACATGTACATAGATATGTAAAAAAGTTTACATAAAATTAAAATATTCTTTTCATCACCACTTCAAAAAAATTAAAATTTACCTTAAATCAAAATATTTAAATAAATTTCAAATGTTAAATATTTCATTTTGTCTTATAATTATTTATATCATATTTATCCTCAACTTAAATTTGATTAATACATAAAATCCTAGTCTTAACAAATGATTTAAATTTAAAAATCATTTCAAAAGCCTAGAATGGGACAAAAAATTGTTCAAGTCTAAAATCAAACTTAACCTGCATTCTGTGGTCCCTGACCTCCTGCATAATAATTTCAAATGATTTGTCTACTGGGAACTCAAGTTACTGAATGAAAAACAAATGTAGGACAAACTTAATGCTCCTGATGCGTAGCGATGGTATAAAAATTATGAAAATATCTTGCCATCCCTTACACTTGAGGCATGCAGTTTTTTTGTTTGTTTTTTTAAATTTGTATGAGATATATTATAGCTCATAAATTCTGTACAAGATTTGAACAACTGTCAAAATGCAGGCATTAAATTGAAAATGTACTGGTTTACAGAAAGAAAATTAAACACAGGTTTACTAGAATATGTATCCTTCAAAATCACTGTCAAAATACTTGCTAAAATCAGACTTTCTTTTATTATATTTATTCCACATCTCAAAGAACTAACAATCAACTATTTTTCCCCCGCCATGTTTAGTATACATACTTATATAACTGATTCTTTGCGTAGTAGAATTATACGACCAATCACCATGGTAATCTACAGCGCCATCTAGTGTAGTAAGTGTCTCATTGACACAGACACCATTACCAACTAATACACAATCTGGTCTCTGTACAGTTCTCATGCTGAAGATCACAAAATCATTATCCTGCAAAAATTTTAATTTTAAATTTTAATAAAACAATATGAACATAAATGATCAATGTTAATTGATTGCTGTTCTTCATCACAAAGTCATGTTTTTCACGGTTAGAGCATATCTCATGTCACTTGTATTTAAAAAAAAAAGACAAAAAGAAGAAAATTGATCTTATATTTAATACTCATTAATTTATAGAATTTTACAGAATTATTGAAATAAAAGAATTAAAAACAAAAAATACCGTACTGTCACTTTAAACACCAAACCATCAGTACAGTATTTTTTTTTTCATTTTATGTCAGTACTGTCCTATAATATTCCAATAGACAAATCTTAGAAAAAGAGGCAAAAAAAAACAATTACTCCATAATGGTGGTGAAACTATTGTCACATACATTTTTGTATATGTTCAATATACAGAATAATTGTCTTTTTTTGGAAGCTTATGCTATACATTCTCACCATTCACTTCTATTAGAGTAGACTTGGAAGTAACCAAATAATAACTTACCTCAAATAAATCCAAGGTACCAGCAAAACTCATGTTGGTCATGTGTTCAGCATTTTCAAACTCTATAACATATGATTCACCAGCAGCTATAGTTACCATCCAGCCATTTGGATGGGTCATTCGTTTCTTCTGAAAATTGCCAATGGAGGTTCCATGACTATTCTCCATCACAACATTCTTGAACTTGATTGCAGATGGTTTAATATCATTGAACGAGAACCTGAGGAACTTGATACCGGGTGGGCAAAGGCTACCAGGTACACCGTGAGAGAATCCTTCAAAATGATTGCAAGATGGCGGCAAAATATTTGATGTAGGAGTCACTGTTCCGTTTGCTACTCCTGTCAAGGAACCATCCAGATCAAGTATTATTGCTTCAAACTCCCATCTAAATAATCCCCGATTATTGCTGCCGACATTGGTAAAGATCAGATTCTTCATATGATACACAAATCCTCCATTATCTGGGCCACTTGTGCCAGTTATACTAGTTAAGCCAAAAGCTGCACAACCGTTTTCATTAAAGTTGGCAAATTCAGTGCCATCTACCATGAATCTGTAGTAATAAGGAAGGACTATACCAGCATTGGTACAACCTTGTTGGTTTGAAGATAGTGCTGGTGATCTTCCAACTATAAATCCATTTTTAAACAATGGTCCATTTTCCGTATAAAATTCTCCTTCTAAACTTTTCTTCTGTTCATAGCCAGCAAGCCTATTATTGACAAGAATGAAGTTGTGGAATTGTACATCTCCTGTATTAACAGATTCTCCCCCTTTGTCACAATTCCAGGCGTAGAAGTCCTCAAATACTGCTGGAGTGGGAGTTTGTGAACCACACAGTCCTCCGACGCGTGGAAAGTATGATTCAAATATCCATAATCCAAACCATCCAAATGAATGGGCAGTGTTGTTCTTGAAAACGCCCATCAATCCATTCTGTGGGCACACAGTGTTTGTTCGTGATGGCCCCTGGGGATGTGCATGCATTCTGTACCAAAATCCAAAATGGCTGCCACCAGCTGCACTATTGTGTTGAATTGTGTTATTAGGATTGGTTACCCAGAAGGAGGCTGGTGTGACATCATCATTCAAAAGACTTGTACTTTCACGTACAAATACGGCTAAATTATGTTGTATAGTATTTCCTGTTTCAATTCCGTCTTCTAAGAAGAAAGCTCCTCCCATTACGTTGTAGATTACGTTATTCTCTACTAATGCATTGTAGGTACCATGTATATTAACTGCACGATTGAATGTCTCATGAAGTGCGCAGCCTTTTATATAAGATGATGACATAACTCCTCCAAGATGGAAATGGAATGGATAACGACCGAGACGGAAAGCTTGACCAGCATATGTAAATTCTACATAAGACACTCTACCAATGGCCAGATCTTTGTTTGGTTCTGGTGGATGTAACATGACCTGTATTCCAAACTGGTCACTTCCAATCTCTTCACCAAAACGTCCCTGGAAACAGGTCTGGGTAGCAAATTCACCTGCAAATTGATCAAAATTTATGATTTTTCATTAAAACAAAATCAAATCTTTCTGTGTCAGAGTTGACGGTTCATTTTCGATTTCATTATGAAAATAAATTTTCTTTATTATAAAAATATGCAATGCAGGCTTGTGAACATTAAAAATAAAAATATTTCAAACTTTTATCAAAAATATTAAACATCCTCTGAATATTTTCCTTTTCCTACTCAGTCAATAACAAAAATACAATTTTCTAATGTAAATCCAAATACCAGTAATATGACTTTCAATTGCAATATTTAACATTATAAAATAATCATTATGTGAATTTAAAAGAGAGATTTGTGAGAGTAGTGTTAAAACGTGTATACCTATAAAAATATATATAAATAATCAGCTTACCTGTATCAAAACCATCAGGACATGCTTCAATAACTTCAGTCCACTGGCGATCTCTTTCTCCACGTAAAACAATATTACGTGTCAAAAGGCCAACTTCTGCTCTATACTCCAAGGTATATCCACTGATAACTTCTGTCACTCCAAGATGTTCATAGTCTAAAGTATCCACCAAAGTAATCGTCTTTTTGTCTCCTGCGACAGATGAAATGATGTGAACCTCATTCTCCCTCTGAGTATGTCTGTGACCTGTAGAAGCAATGACGATTTTGTCACCTGCCTTCCATGTTACTTCCTGCTGGAGTCTGATCTGATTGCTGCCTGCTGTAGCTGTTTGGTCTAGTCTTGTCCACACAACTGGCACTGGCTGACCTATAAATACAAAATATTATTTATGTTATCTATGAAAGAGGTTTTAATCTTCCTGCAATGGATAAACACTGTAAGAGGCGATTACTCAAGTAATATTGTTTAGTAGTATTTGAGTTATTTTGATGTGTAGCTTCAATAACATTGGGGGAAAATATTGTTAATTATGAATTTCCCTTCAAATTCAAAAAGTTTAATTTGCTTAAAAATAACAGAGCATCATATTTTTTTAAATATTGGTACTTAAAAAAGAAGTTTTTTGTTTTTTTCCTCAACAGAGATTATCAGATGCTAATTAGACCTATCTTATTTGATTAAGTTGAAGTCAGGTAGCCCTAGAAATCTTTCTGTACTTAGCAAATAAAAAAAATGTATGGTGATCAAATTTCTGCAAAAAACCAATAACTTACCATGCAAATCTAAGATACCCTCTCTTACTCCAATAGAGTTTGTACCATAGATTGGCAATTCTTTAGTACGTAAATGTGCAGTTCCAGTAATTGTAGCTTTGTGTTGGAATGGTTGTGATTCAGTACCAATCTGTAAATAATAAACAGATTAAAATAAGTATCAAAAGAAATGCAATTAAATTGATTTGGACTGTGTCATACCTATTTTGAAGTATGATCACCATTGAAGACCTCTCAGCCACAAAAACACTCTCAATTTATAATGTTTACCTGAGGTGTGATCACCAATGAAGACCTCTCTTGTGACAAAAACACTCCCAACTTTCAATTTTTACCTGAGTTAAATGTCATTTTCTATATGATAGTTGTTCTTCAGTACACAGTTGTGTTTTCTATGGCAAACATGACTCGTATCATTGTATTTTTAACAAGAAAATTTATTTTAAATTCAATACAAATTACTTTACAGAATTTTACAAAATTAAATGTGGCATAATTGTGGTGAAATTATTGCCATCAATTTCATCACTTTCTATATGAATTGACAACTCCTTTCCGTTTTTTTTCTTCTTTTAATAAATAGCAATTTTAAGACTATAAAATATAAAATATATGATTGTACTTCAGAATCAAACAAGAAATGAAATGTCAATTTTTTTTAATTACAGAAAATTGTCTTACCTGAAGTTTTCCACCTTCTACAATTAAAATGTTGTCAGCAAACAATTCTACATCCTTCTCATCAAAAATGAGCTCTCCACCTATAAATAAAATAGAAAACTAGAAAATTGAATGCCCCCGTCTCAACCTTATCCACCTCAACCCACCCCAATTTACTACCTTAACTTTTGGTTTGGTTCTGAGGAATGTGTAGGGGTATAATGCAAAGACAGCGTCTTGAAGAGCCAAAATGGATTTTCAATATAACTTAATTTCAAGGAATGGTATATTATTCATTGGGTATGATGTAGAAAACTTATGTATAAACTTTAAAAGGTATTTGTGTCTTAGTTTGTATCTATAAGACACATACAATGCCCCCGCAGTTATAATTGCAAAAGGTCAGTGGCTAAGTTCATATATGCATAATTTTGTAAAAAATTGTAGAAAATCAAAATCCATATAATATGCACACCTTCAGTGTTGGTACTAACAGTCTACAAAATATAAAAGGTCTAGCTCAAAAACTGTAGGAGGAGTTGGCCGGACAAACCATATATCCTATATGGATTTAGCAAAATCTGTCT
>MJUT01024249.1:84581-102788 GCA_002080005.1 Gigantidas platifrons
TTTTTTTTTTACTATTTTTGCAAAAAAATCGGCAATGCGGCGACGAATTTCCACATGCGGGCGGGCCTGAGAACCAAGAAATTAACTTTGTATGGCCTAAGATGTCATTTTTCCTCAATATCAGTGCAACACCATTTCTAAGAAATCACCTAATAATTTTTGTATGTAATTCTTTAATTATTTATTAATAAATTCTGTATTCAGTAATACTTACTTGAGGTTGATCGTGGTCAGTACGTAACATATCCCCTGGTATTGGATCATACCATAATCCTCCATCTTCTAATGTTTCTACTGTTCCTACAACATCTTTGCCGGATAATCCAGTAGTATCAACCTTTAGAAATAATTAGAGGCCAAAGTTGAACTCGCTTGAATTAAATAACTGATATTATTTATGTAATAGTATATCGAGAGGTGCAATCAAACTTTTTTTTGGATCAAATACGAAAAAATTTGTCAATTCACAGAAAACTTTTTATATATTTTAACCTACATATTATTGTGAAATGATGATATGCTGCAAAATCTTATAAATTAAGCAAGTTTACAGAAAGATGAAAATAAAAATGTATATATCAAATCTAGTGGAGTGACTGACACAATACATTTCTGGAATAATCTTAATCAGTACACTCATTGTCAAAAGATTGGAAAGGCAAATAATTTAAAAGACGTTATGATCAAGTAAACCAAAGGGTAGCAAAAATCGACCAAGTTTGCAAATGCCTGAGGGAAATGTGAAAACAAAAATATGAACAAAAACGTACCTCCAGTTGTGGTTGGTCACCTGGTAGCGATTCAAAAGAAACTGTGATGGAAAAGTCAGAGCACTCTCCACTACGTGTTACTTTTACAATACCAATACTGTCGAGTGTTTCCAGCATAGTAGTCAGTTGTGTCTCATCCATGTCATATGAAATACCTAGTAATAAAAATAACCAATCAAAATTTAACTGCCTATTTGTTGGAAATCAAGAGTAATAGCTGCCTATTTGTTGGAAATCAAAAATAATAAAACGGTTATGCCAGTACATAATAAAAGTGTAGATATCTAAATTAGTGCACACATGACATTTCTTGAACAACCTTCATCAAATACGCTCATAGTCAAAAGATAGGAAAGACAAATAATTTAAAGATCTTTGGGAGCAAGTATACCAAAGGACATAAATCAGCTATACAATAATAATATTAAAGTCTTAATGTCTTATTTAATCAACATTTTAGATCCTAACTATGTATGTATAGGATCAAATCATATTCTGGTTGATTTGGTTTATTGTATTTAACGCAACTTTTCAACAATATTTCAGTTATATCATGGTCGTCAGTTTTACTGGTGGAAGAAACCAGAGTAACCGGAGAAAACCACTGACCTGTTGCAAGTCACTGACGAACTTTATCACATAATGTTGTATCGAGTACACCTTGCCATGAACGGGGTTCGAACTCACAACTTTAGTGGGTGATAGGCACTGATTGCACAGATAGTTGTAAATCCAACTACCATAAGATCATGACAATGACAGCTCCACATCATATTCTGAAACAACTACCTGACTTATAATTTCCAGATAAATCGGCCAAACTAAAAAATTGCTTAAATAAGTATCAATTTTAAAATTAAAAGTTGTGTAACAGTACTACATAAAAAAAATGTTCCGCTTACCCATCTTAGTCTTGTTCTTAAATGTAATACTGAAAGTTCCAGTAATGGGTGGGGAAGCTGCTTGTGTTCTAGTAACGGATATTGAGCCACCTGATCTAATCTGTCCTGATATCTTATCAAACAAGGGGAAGTTACTGCCACACTCATGAGGTACCAACGTAATGTCATATACACCAGCACTTGGAGAATCCACAGACACAGACTTAATCAGAGCTTGGTTTGGTTTGGCTGGGGGCATGCGGTATATATTAACATCTGAAATGCATATAATATTAACATTATAAATACTAGAGAATGTATAAAGTTAATGGTCTTCATGAGAGACTAGATTTCAAAACTGTTGCAATTTAATTTGAAAGTAGAAGTGCAATGAACAATATATTCATATACAAAATGCAAAACTTGAGTTGCAAGATATATTTTCAAACTCAAAAACTTTACAGTTGGCATTTCATAAAAGAAAATTAAAAGATTTCTTAACAGTAAATTAAAAGATTTATCAACAGTAAATTAACAGATTTATTAACAGTAAATTAACAGATTTATTAACATTAAATTAAAAGATTTATCAACAGTAAATTAACAGATTTATTAACATTAAATTAAATGATTTTGTTGATAGTAAATTTAACTATTTGATAATAGTACATAAAATGATTTGTTAACAGTAAATAAAGCCACAACTAACCTGTTACATTTGTAAGGACAGCTTCACGTCCAATATAAACATCATCTATGTAAAATTCTTTGGCAGATCCAAGTTTATACACTTGTATTCTACTGACCCAGAAGTATGAAATCGTTGGACGAATTGCTTTTAACTTTTCTTTCATATCAAGACAATAGTAATGCCACCTATGAAATACACAAACAAAATGTTTTCTTAATCTGGTAACAACTTTAACACTTGTTCAAATTTCTTTTTAGATACTATCAGAAATTTAGAAATGTTTATTTATTACAAAACTTCAGAGATTAACGACCAGAAGACACATATTGTCCAATCCAGACTATAAAATTGGCATTTGTTGCGTCTCCGCTCAGCATGCAGCATTAAGGAGAAAGAGCAGAGACTGGTTGGCTCGGGATCAGTATAAAGTGTCCCAGTGAGGCGACATATCTATCCACAATCAGACTATTGTTTCAGTAAGATAGCACTATAAAAATCCAACTAAACGTGTTGGTCTAGTACAAAGTGGACTTCATCATCATCATCATCATCATCATCATCTCATTGAAAATTAACTTGTTCTTGCCATGGTATCGCTGAAAAATTGCTGAGTAACATCAATCACTCACTCACTCAAACATTATTTATGTACATGTATGTCTTATTCAAATTTATATAAATGTGTTCTTACCCTGGAGTTACATCTAATGTAACAGCAACATTAGTAGCAGAATTATGTAATTCTTCCAGTGAATCTTCATAGGTGTAAGATAGTCTTACTGTATTCTGAATTTGGCCTCCTTGGTATGCAAAACAAAGCTGAAAAAAAACAACATAAGTCAATAATAATAGAAATGTCAAGATCAAGGGGAAATGTTTCAGGAATGAAAAAAATTCAGAACCTATGGCGAAAATCAGAAAAGTGTTACAAAGGGGGAGTAACTCTCATACCCCAATGAAGACAATTATTTTCTCTACAATGTTCTCCTTTGAACAATGTAAAACATAATTTAATGCAAAGCTATCTTACAACTCATTCTAATAATAAATTTACCGTTGACACACTGCTGGATAACTTGATACCATTACTATCACTGTTGGTCTCTCTATACAAAGATGATGGGTTTTTCACAACATAGCGACCACAAAATGGTTCCACTTCATTGGTTTTTGTTCCTGACACACCACTTGGTAATGATGATTCATAATTATAAAACTTGTTTTTGGCTGCAGGACTGGTCAGGAAGTTTGGACATCTTGTACCAAATAAAGACTCTAAGGCTGTTTTAACCTGGAAAGAAAGATAAAGTAGTATAATATAAGAATTTAAATCTACTCTCATACAATACAAATTGATGAGTACAAAAAAACACCATCTTTATTGTATATTACACGAAGCTATAATTGTGACATTACATTATAATTCCTTTTTTGTCAGCATCTAGATGACAGGCCTCTCGCTACTTTCAAATTAAAAGCAGTGACTTCTCTTTCAGAGAGCTCACAGGGACAAGTTGAAGACAATAGAGAGAAGTGGGGAGACTTCTGGGAGAAGTTAATGGCATCTGACGCATCAATTGAGTTAAGAAATGTAAAATATAAGTGTCAATACTTTTTTAAATGCACAAAAAATGTTATCTGAAATCTTTTGACACTAGACTTATTGAGTGACAAGAAATATTTGGCATGGTGCTTTCACTTTTGTTATCAATACACGAAAATTACAATTGGTTGAATGCAAATATTCTCACATTCCATTGTCAATGTCACATGACCAGCAGAGTTTGATGATACAGTGAGATAAAATGTAATATTACAGTAGTACCATAGTACCTCCCCTCTTATAAGGCCACTCCCACCAAAGGCCATGCCTCTTATTAGACCATTCCCACCAAAGGTCATGCCTCTTATTAGACCACTCCCACCAAAGGTCATGCCTCTTATTAGACCACTCCCACCAAAGGTCATGACTCTTATTAGCCCACATCTCAGATGGACTGACATAGCTAAATTTTCTCCCTCAAAAGAGGGGTGGCTCTATAAGAGGGAGATTATTGTATCTATTTAACCTCTCATAAAAATTACTACACAATCAATGTGTTCTTTTGTTAATGTCCACTCACCTTGCTAGCTGATGCTGAAGCTTCGATAAGTGGAGATGGGATGTTTTCCATTGTTAGCATAAAATATTTTCCACTTGGTACACCCTTTGTTTTCTCTGAAACTGATACTGTTAAAGTCTCTCCTCCAGTACCTGGTGTGGTTTGTACATCCAAGTTGGGAAAATCTCCTACAAACAATAAAAAAAATATATATTCTTTAACAGATATGATATATCTTAAATAAGGAAATAAAATAATAATTACTGTATTTTAAACCTTACTATGTGAAAATAAAATGTATCTCTCATAACCGTTTTATGAAATTTCTACATAGGAAGAACATTGTCTTCAATTTATCTATAAATTTCATTGTGAACAATTGTTTTTTTATATCCTGGTGAGCAATTTTTCAGCTATATCATGGCAAGAACAAATTACAGTTCAATGAGATGTTGATGATGTCCACTTTGTACTAGAACAACACACTTAGTTAGATTTTTATAGTGCCAGCTCTACTCAGACATATTATCTGGATTCAGAGCCAACCAGTCTTTGCTCTTACTCTTTAATGGTTGTGCTTGACGGAGAAGGAACAAATTCCAATTTAATAGTCTTTGGTTTGACACGACCGAGGCTTGAATGCACGATCTAACGTGCTTAAGGCAAGTACGCTAATAATAACATCTCCAATGCTGTTATTCTTTGTCAAATATATAACATTTTTTATATTATCAAAAAGAACATCTTTTATAATAATTAACAATTATTATAATAGCATAGAGTAGTGTACATTTCTTACCTCTTTCAGAAGTAAATGTAACTGTTAATTTAGCTCCTGGAGCTCCAGATGATAAAGTTGTAGCTGTTACCGAAACAGACTCACTGCCATCAAAGAAAGGGAGAGCACTCAAAGCATTTCCAATCTCCTCACCATCTGTAACTGTCTGTAGAGGTTCTGTATAATAGGAGAACAAATACATGTAAAAACCATGCTGCTAAAATAATATGACTTTCACTCTAAATAAACTGTCAATCATACAACAAATGCAATTTATTTCTCATAATCTAAATAGCCATTATCTTCTTTGTTAACTTTGTAATTCATAACTTTCCGAGTCTTTCACAGAAGGACACTTTAATAAAACGCCAGTATCAAGAAAGGACTCACCACTGAAATGTCCTCTTCCATAAAAACAAATCTCTCAAAGAAAGCCACTACCTTCAACATTCATTTTATAGTAAATTTTATTTTCATGAACTTCTCACGAACAGACACTTTTTTTTATCTACAAATTGTGTGACCTTTCCATAGAGGGACTACTGTTTGATTTCTGTCTTGATAAATAAAACTGGAACACACAATTATTTTCCTGCATCTATATTTAGCCAATATAATAAATTACAAATATCTTTCATGCAAATTAAAAAAAAAATTTTTTTTTTTTTGGAAAATTCCTGTAAAAAATTTCATTGCTGATGAAAACAAATCACAGGAATCCCAGATCACAATTAAAATTTAGGAAAACTGATTTAGTAACTTTCTTAAACCAATTTTACATATCTATCTAACTTGATTGAAATTATAATAAATATAAGCTTGATATGAACAATAAAAAACTTACTTGTATAAACGCCATAGAGACCCAGTTGATATGTAGCATCACTAATAGATCCAGAATTCTCTTCTATTGTTACTTCCTGTTTTTCATTTTTTGAGGACCCAGCATTGAAATTGCTTGCTGTTACTCTCTGGATTTCTCTTTCAACTTTATAAAAAGAAAAAGAAAAATCATATTTAACAAATGATGAATAATGAATTTATTGATAGTCAAAATTTGAAACAGATGATGTCAACTGGCTTTTGAATACAAGCAGGATATTTTGTCCTGTGTAAAATGTCTTGATTTGTCTTGAAAGATGTCCACATATAAAAACCTGATACACTATTTCAGAATATGATGATACATATATTATTTTATCATATTTAAAGAATACAATATTATTGCAGTTAGATTCATCAATGTTTTATTTAGTTCAGAGAAATAAACATTAGATAAAGTAAATGGCATCATAGCTCATTTCTTTGGGAATTTCTTGACAATATGAGGCTTAATTACCGGGGCAGTTCATGTATGTAATAAATGAAAGATTTCTCCAAAAAAGAACCTTGCACACATGATTAATAGTACAGTGCATTTTTATATCCACAAAATATGGTTTTCTCTTATAATAACATAAATATTGTCACAACACAAAATGTACATCTACAATTAGTCTATTCCATACCTGTTGATGAAATTTTTATTTTTTGTTTCTCCTGTGCAGCCAATCCTGTCATGGAATTAAGAAAGTTAGTTTGTAGATGTCGAGCAGCAACTCTCAGGAAGGAAGTACCCCCATTTTCAGAGTGTAATGCTTCAATATAGTAGCTGAAATAGACATAAAATTATAATCAAATTTGCTTACATCTGTTGCATGTACAGTTTAATAAATAAAGTTCTCTATATATCATCAAACTCAAGTTTAACATATAAACATGTACTCCTAGGATGAAAATTTAACATATAAACATGTACTCCTAGGATGAAAATTTAACATATAAACATGTACTCCTAGGATGAAAATTTAACATATAAACATGTACTCCTAGGATGAAAATTTAACATATAAACATGTACTCCTTAGGATGAACATTTAACATATAAACATGTACTCCTAGGATGAAAATTTTGTGTTTTCTGAAATTTCTTAAAAAGAAACAGTCCATAAAAAGGATAGTTATCTGAAATGGTGTTAGATAATACAAATATATATAAAAGGCATACCACAAGGTTAATCTTGCTCAACATTAGCCCATCTAAACAATGAAACTTATAATCCTTAAAATGATATAAACCTGCCACCTCTGGTATACATGAATCGTCAAACGATTGAAGAAATTGACCCAAAAAAAAAAGAAACATGAACTTCATGTATGATAGTGTAGCATAACCACAAAGGTGTTCAATGATGGTGCAGGATTATTGTAGATGTAGCTTTATGTAAGGCGTTATTGTTGTACAACGTCTCGTTAATTCCTGAAAACAACTCAGTTGTGAAATGTACATCAAAGTGACCCAATTTTGGGTAGTTGTGTAGAATTGTACTCACATATATTGTCTTTGTATGGTAATCGAATAAAATGGATCTAAATGCAAATTTAACCATAAAAGCAAGAGAAAAAATGTAATTCAATATTCTATTCCAACACCAATGAGGGGAAATATTAATGGTATATATAAAAGTGAGTTATCTCCCTTGGCTTCAGCTTGTTATACACAGGACATACAAATAACACTTTATCACTATGGACCAAGGGAGATCATTTATAATTTTATTATCTCCCCTTATACTAATGTTTCTTATTACAGCTTAAGCTACTGATATTTTTTCAAAATTAAATATTGATATATAAAATGCTTAACAACTAAAATAAGCAAAGATTTTTAGGGATAATTAGTTTCATCAAAACCATTTGCTAATAGAAGTTCACTTACTGTTTATCTTTCTGTAGACTAAGTATGTTTGATGTCTGTTCTGGACGTTTGTCCCATTTCGTGGTGGCACTTCTGCATGATGCTACTTGAACCTAGATTCATAAAACAAATAATGACTGGTTATTCTCATCATACAAGACATTTGATCTGTTTTAGTGATATAATTCAGCCAAAAGATATATAGGGTCTAACACTGGGAGAGGTGCAAGATAGTCACATCTGTGACACCAGAGGGTAAGAGTTAAATCAAGGGGTGAGAAATGTACATGTTACTTTGTACAACTCAAAAACTCAGAGTATGATATCAAGAGAAACTGTTTTCATAAAATAAATCTGCTTTTGTTATCAATCATTTTAAACAAAATATCTAATCAAGTCAAAAGGGTAAATAACTCCTTCAAACATGATCTACCAGAATCAGAATGCTGTAACAATAAGATTTTAAGGAATTTTCTTTTACTTTCGTGACAGACTGACAGACGAACAGGACATAGTGTGCTATGGCATAGAAGAATACAAAAAATTAATGTATATTTTTATAAAACATCACAATTGATTGATCATAATTAGTGAGATCTGTAGTAAAAATCTTTAACATTATGCTCATAAATACCTTATTTGCTGGGTCTTCATCCATACTGAAAAATAAAATGGCTTCATCATCACTTTTAATGTGTAATGTGTAATCGCCAGTGTGTGGAGGTACAAAATATCCATGTGTTCTTGTAGAGTAAGAATCCCAGCCATCCTCTTGAAAGTAGAAGTGATCAATAACAGAGGTAGAGTAATCAGAGGCATTAGAGTATAAGTTCCAGAGATTTGTCAGATCAGAGAAACCAAATCGTGTTTGGTTAAAATGTTCATAGTTCAATCCTCTGTTACCTGTAAAATAAAATGCACCAAGTGCAATGTAGATTTGTGGTTCAAATTTTAATAAATAAGTAGGTGTTATGTTTCAGCACATTAATAACTTACATAATCTTATATTTTTAGAATAGTAAAGCAATTGTTCATATTATTAACACAAATGACAAATGTCAGCCTTAATTGTATTGATGCAAAAAATCTGTTAAGGAAACATGTAGAATATTATCTACAAAAATCAAAAGCAAACTTTCAAATTTAAATTTACATAATAAATTACAGAATCATTAATATCGAACTGTTGTATTCTTGGAATTAAAAAAAATTACCTGAATATTTAGGAGCAGATAACTCTGCATCTGTTTTACATTCAATTTTACCATCTGTAATTGGTTGTGTAACGTCACACTCTGTGCCTATAAATTCAAATATACATGAAAAAGTGTGTTTAATGACATAGTAATATTGTTTCACCTTTAACATTATGGTATTTTTGCAAGACTGAAATACAGTATAATACAAACTGTGAATTCTTTAAATATTATATTTGAATATTATCAAATTTGAATAAATTTTATTTTTGTATAAACTAAAACTGATCACTTGATAAAGATTAAAATGAAACAACGCATACACCTTATTGAAACAGAGCAAACATTTTCGTGATTCAGAATTACTACAATATAAATTTTGGTATCAGTACAAAAATATATCAATATAACATACCTCCAACCATAACTCTAACAGCTGATTTTGTTTCATCAAAATATTGTCCAGAAATTGTTAAATAAGTGCCGCCCTTTACACTGCCGGTAGATGGTGATACACTTGTTACTTCTGCATATGTCTGGAACATGTATATTTGGTCGTTGCTAGCCACTCGTAACAAGCTTGAGTCAGGCATCGACCTGTATAAAATAAATATCGGTAAATGGTTACCAGCTATCCGTATTTCATTACAAACTATTTTCACTTAGAAGCTTGATTTTCATTTTTTTCAAACTGTCAAATATTACAAAATGCACATTAAAGGAAACACAGCATTTTTTTTTTTTTTTTGTCAATCCTTTTTAAATAACTCTGGACATTCTGTAGTTTAATGTCAAACTTTTGAAATATATTAACCAGCATCACAATGACAAACTTCTGAAATATATTAACCAGCATCACAATGACAAACTTTTGAAATATATTAACCAGCATCACAATGACAAACTTCTGAAATATATTAACCAGCATCACAATGACAAACTTTTGAAATATATTAACCAGCATCACAATGACAAACTTTTGAAATATATTAACCAGCATCACAATGACAAACTTCTGAAATATATTAACCAGCATCACAATGACAAACTTTTGAAATATATTAACCAGCATCACAATGACAAACTTTTGAAATATATTAACCAGCATCAGAATGACAAACTTGTCACTGAAAGAAAAAATTATTTAAGTTCACTTTCTCATATACTTTGTGTATACTAATATTGATTGACATTCCCCTGAAAAATTGAATTAATTCCATCTTTCAACTGAGAAACTTTAACAATATATTTCTTCTTCTCATGACAAAGTGTAATACTTAATAGATGTTACCATTGATCTGTATTTGAGTTAATTGTTGAAATGTTTTACATACCTTCCATATTCTCCTTCAAGAATAAAACTTGCATTGGTATTTCCTAAAATGTATAACAAATATTTTTAAAAAGTGTTGAAATATGAAATATTGATGATTTGTCTCCCTTTGTTAAATTGGTAAAAATGTTCTGTGGCAGATCATCCAGTTACGTTTTCTACTAAATAACTCAATATGTAAAAAATTAAGCTTATATAAATCTGTCACATGTGATATTTGTGTTGTTAAAAACGTAGATTTTCGTGAGTTCTATTACATTATTACATATGATGATATACATTGTAGAGGGAAAAAATTTTAAATAAATTTTTAACTACATCTTTCAGCATGAAGCTATTTAAAGGTATACATATGCAAAATAAAAACCAAGCATATGAAATTTATAGAAATTTAAACCAAATAAAAACCATCTTCCATTTTAATCGGTATCTACTCTCAGAAAAAATGAAATATACATACCGACATATGTTCCTTTCATCAGGCATTTCATAAAACCATATTTACTGGTGCCATCGTTATCAAGCTCCAAACCATGGCTAAAAAAAATATATTATGCATTTTAAAAACAAAACAAGCATGAAATTGTATAAAAATACATATTTTTCCTCAAACTTTAATGAGTGTGATACTTCGATTTTTTACATTGCATAACTTTTTTTTTACATTAGAAATTACAATACTATAGCAATAAACAAAACAATACAGATGTAAATATAGTGACAAAATGATTAATCGTTAATTAAATTAAGACTTATAGTGCTAATATCTCTTGAATTACATTAATAGATGGTGAGTTGACATAGACTGAAATTTCATGGATTGTCGAAAATATTTATCTTTTAAATTCGATCTCAAATGAGGATTAACAAAGTTTAAAAATGCAAGGTCTTTTTAGAATCTATTTTTCTAAGAACTTACAATGTATCATTTTCTCCTCGTAATTCACATAGTTGAGATGCAGCATACACCCTGAAAAAAAAGTCAAATAAAAAATGATAGGTATGTTACACACTATAGTAGGCCTAAATAGAAAGAAACTGGGTTGTACTAATATTTTTTAAAAACCAAATAAAAAAAACAACCCTAAAAATAAAACAATTTTACAAACCAACATGATACTTCATGAACACTTGTTAGTGTCAGTTGCTATATTTCTGGACTACAAGTTTTTTATTGATTGATTGGAGTTTAATGCAAACTTTAGCAGTATTTCAGCTATATCATGGGGTGGTGTATGGACTACAAGTCTATGTGGAGTACAGTGCAGGTCTAACTGGCTATTTTCCATAAGTTTGAAACAAAAATTAACCTTCTAATGTAAAAAAGTATCATAAAATCTGGTACTTCAGTACCACTACTTTAAACACAGGTTTTGCACCAGTGAAATTTACTAACTTTTTATGTAACCAACCGATTGCTGCTTTTTGGGAATGTTATCTCATTTTTCTGAGATAATTTTGTAATTTTCTGTACCAATATGAATGTTTTTTCAATCTTATCTTTGTGAAAAGACATTCTCACATATCTTTATTAAATAAAAATATCACTCATATTGACCACCAAATGACAGATATGCATTTTTGTTGTTTTTAAAATTTTTCATTGCCAAATTATAATATGCTTGCAATGATGTATGAATAAATATAAATGTATCTGTTTATGCCTATTAACATATACATAAAAAATTAATAAAAGTACAATTAATTACCTAAGAATTCTTTCTGTGACTCCATTGGTTATTTCAGCTGATGGAACATTACTTCCATACACACCAGAATATATTTTTCCATATAATTTCAATATTCCACCTAATAAAATACATGAAAATGACATAAAAAATATTGGAATATATAAATGAACTACTAGCATGTTACATGAGATTTAAAAAAAATTACTTTCAATTGTTTCAAAATAAAAAAAAAATTATTTGCATAAAAAGTATATCATACGGATAGTCACGATAATCAAAGCTAAATTTCAATTTGGTCTGACCTACTAGGAAAATGTTCAGACACGGATATGTAAATATTTATTGTTTTATTTTTTATTTTTAATACAATATATATTCTCTAGCAAAATATCATATTTTGTTCACAAATCTAATGCAATATTCTTCAAAGATGTGAAATGTTGTAATAGAAAAGATCAGGATTTTCACATCATTTGGAAAAAAAAATGTTTTTACTAGAATGTATTACAACTGTTATTCTTACCAGGCAGTCCTGATTGTGAAACTGGTTCAATTTGTGTAATGGTTGGAGTGCTACTTGATGTTGCCTGGAAATAAAAACAAATGTATTTCAAAGGGATCCTTTATTTAGGAGGAACAATACAACCACTATTTAGAAGTCATAATCTATTCCACAAGAGTTATTTTACAAGATAATCCACATTCTAATGTAGTTGTTTAATATCGATTTGATTTGATTTTTGTTGTTTTAACGCCACGTTCAACAATATTTCAGCTGTATCATGGCGACCAGTTTTAGTGGTGGAGGAAGCTGGAGTACCCAGAGAGAACCACCAACCATGGGCAAGAAACTGGTAAACTTTATCACTTGTGGCTGCAAGTCGAGTGCACCCTTTTTTGTAATTTACAAAGCCGGGTTCATACCCACGCCGTATAGGTGATAGGCTTGTATGAGTTGTTAGATCCAACGACCTAACTCATTGAGCCACCCGGGCCCCTTGTTTATTATCCCTGGTTTGTGATTGGACAATGCTGTAATTTTCATGGTATCAATTCCACGGTTGAAAATCATGAGATATTTTAGATGATTTCCGCTTACGTCATCTTGTCAACAATGTAGCAATACACATGATTACATTTGAATGGAGATAACTGAATTGTATTTGAATATTTCACGGCATCAATTGTTGATTTAATGGTGTCATTTTCACCAATTCCACGGTTGAAATAGCATGAAATATTTTATTTTATTTTAGCTGATTACCACTTATGTCATCTTGTCAATAATACAGAAATATACATATATGATGTATGTATGTCTATCCTACACATGATTACATTAGAATGGGGATAACTGTATTGTACTTGAAATTTCACGGCATCAATTGTCGATTTAACGGTCGCAAATATCCATTTACTTGCTCCGCTAACGTGTCGCCAGTAAACTCAATTTGCGACCATAAAATCTCCAATTGATGCTGTGAAATTTTCAAATACAATACAGTTATCTCCTAATTCTTAAGACAATGGGATTGCATGTATTGCTCATTTTACCAGTGATAGGGGAGTCGCATCCTAATATGATTATTTTTAAATTAGATAATATGACTTCATTTCATTCCAGTAAAATAACACCTAGATGATGTGATAACCAAAATAAAACAAATTGTATGTTGATGATGAATATACATCATTTTGAAATATTATTGTCAAGTAGGTGTGATTGTGGTACACTGATCCAGCAATGTCATGCATGTATGTATCATCGTATCCTTCATAGTAATGTAAATTACAAGTGGGACAACCTATAAAATTAATAGGTCAACATTTACTTAACCTTCATTTTTGGGATAAAAAGCTGATAAGGATTTAATGATATTTTAACTATTTTAATGATTTCAGCAAAAATAAATAATTGTTGAACTAATTGAATTCTTCACGTCTTTATCTACATTGTATCTTTTATATAGAGAGTCTATAAGTTCAGAACAATACAACTGTTTAATATAATAGTTTTGATATAATCACTTGATTGTCACCTACTGCTGGTGATGCAAAACAAATGGCTTGTATTAAATGATATTTTATAATCTGACAAAGGAAAGTATGAGCATACATCTAAGGGTAAGGATTATGGGTACTTAAAACATCACTTTCAACAATATTTCAGTTAGGTAATGAGGTCAGTTTTATCACATAAAGATTCACCAAGTGCATCTCGCCTTAGGCTGGAATCAAACTCATAATTTTAGGTAGCTGAAAAACAAACTACCATACAATCTTGCTTGGATCTGTAGCTCTCAACATTTTTTTTACTACAGATTAATGTAAAAAAAAATAAACACACACACACACACAGGAGACTGTTAGGAGCTACAGTTCCACAGCCACAATACAATCATGCCCAAGACATTGATTCAAAGTACCGGTATAACATAAATGGATCTACTAATTCATTAGTAATGATGATCATAAGTTTTGCTGATCTGTAGGATAGGGACTGTCTGACACTCACTTTGAAGTGATTGATTGATTGATTGATGTTTAACCTCCAGCAAGCAATTTTTCAGCTATATTCAGGATGAGAATAATTTTAACGCCAAGGGACTTGAAAAAAGGAAATGTGATGGGTAGGGATGGATAATTTTGCCAGTACAACAGGTCTCCTATGGACCACTCATAATGAGCTGTTACACTGGGTTCTTTAATGTGCGAAGAGGGTGGCAATCTCTCAACACGGGACCTCAGTTTTATTTATGTCTCATCCGAAGGACGGGTTGGTTGTCAATTTATACATCCGCACAACCGACGGAAGCTCCTTCAAACCGAAGAACCTCTCGGTCCCATTTCTATACCCCGGGGTTCCCGCGGGGTTGACCCCTTTTAGAGGACTAGTGCCTCTAGGACGGAGAAGCCTGGTACCTTTGAAGTGTCAGTAAGGTTTATCATTCAAAACATTGTCATTACTGTAAGATGAAGAAAAGCAATAAAAGTACTGTTCTTTATTATTTTTAGTTTTGGCAGATTAAAGTTAAAATATTATGAAAAGAAAGTTTAAATAGTGATAATGTGTCAAATTTGTACTTTTTAGCTTTGTTAATAAGGTTGTCATAGAAACATGGATGGGAAATACCTTTTTGATTATACTAGTACATATTTTTGCCTCTAAATTTTTTTACATTTGATAAATCATGACTAAATCAAATGACAAACAAATCACTATTAACATAATAAAATGTGTTAATGAAAGTTGTAAAACAATATGCATTTCAAGTTTATACATGTATATACTTCCTATACCCCAATAAATACTTACAGTAAATCTACAATCTCCACCATTTGGATTTCCACCACAATGATTTTGTAATGGAACGTCTTTCCCGTCAACTGCTACACGTACATAATAATCTCCTTCAACCATCCGCCTTAAAAAAAGTTTGTTTTATACATGTATATATTTATGTATAGTGTCCTAGCTAGGGGGAAATGCAGGGGCACAGCATCCTTCCTACAAACTCCATCCCCAGTGTCCCTTTGTACCAAGCCAGGAAAGTGAGGGGTCATGTATATGTGTGTTAGGGGTATCACAGTGAGCGGTCATGTATATGTGTGTTAGGGTTCATGTATATGTGTGTTAGGGGTCATGTATATGTGTGTTAGGGATCATGTATATGTGTGTTAGGCATCATGTATATGTGTGTTAGGGATCATGTATATGTGTGTTAGGGGTCATGTATATGTGTGTTAGGGATCATGTATATGTGTGTTAGGGGTCATGTATATGTGTGTTAGGGGTCATGTATATGTGTGTTAGGGGTCATGTATATGTGTGTTAGGGGTCATGTATATGTGTGTTAGGGGTCATGTAAATGTGTGTTAGGGGTCATGTATATGTGTGTTAGGGGTATTAATTTTGCCTCTGTTTCTATAATTTTTCCATTAAATTTTGGAAATGTTCCGAAAGAGTGGTATTTTTTGTTTTTAATGTTATTATCAAACTTGTAAACAATATTATACATTATATCTCAAAAGTCATAAATAGCATATCATTTCCAGGTTACCTGTTCAGTGTATACAAGTTTAATTTAATATAGAATAAAAATTCCCACAAAATGGTCCGAAATTAGTTTGCAAAAATAAGTTGTTCAGAATATGTTTTTCAATATATGTTTATCAAAAAGTATTTACTCTATGGTAATCAGACAGAAACAAAAACACCTAGGGTCATATTAAATTATAAATGAAATTTATTGTTAGATAATTTATTTGTACATGGGAATACAATACTGGCTGAATTATTGATAAAAAATCAATGAAATTAAGTCGTAAATTCAATAACTTGGGGACATAAAACAAGTGAGAGAAGGTAAAGGTCGTATAAGTAGAAAAAGAAATAGTTTTCCCCAAGTTATAATAAAAAATCTGTTAAATTAAAGGTTAAATTCCATTAATGCAGCCTATTTGGGTGTGCAGTATCTATCAAAATAGTACTAACTGAAACAAATTACTAGTGCACTAAAGTGTTGAATGAATCACATTGCAAATACTTTGATGGATTCAAATACAAAATAAAGAAATAAAACTAAAATTGATCATTTCTACAGAGAATTAATTTTCCTGTGAAACAGTCACATGATCAAGAACTGTAGTTTATATTGATATATGATCTTCTAGTTGATGGTCTTATACTATAATCTATAGTATCATTTATAGTATTCTAATATATCATATGAATGACTTGAAGGTAAAAAGAACATTAATGTCATTTATTTATACCATAGCATAGAACAGGCACATGTCTCTATCAACTCATCTTTACTATCCACATGAATATGTAGATTGAGACAAGCACCTTTGCACAAAGGCTAAGAAAACAACATGACAAATACCATTGTATAGATCAAATTATGCTAGTAAAATGTCTGTCATTCTTGGCATGCTAATAATTGCCAATTGGTATTAACAATCAAAACATGTTTGTTGAAAATTTGCTGTTCAATACTTACGTTCAATATGGACTCATTGAAAATATTTGTACATTTGTTTGCAGTATATGTTTAATAAGTGTACATTACAACTTTCATGCATTATACCAATAAATATAATATAATAACAAGAAAGAAAATGAAGGGGAAAAGAAACATCAAAAGAGGACTTGTCATTGATGGATATTGTTACGTACTGTGGGGTATAACACATAATTTGTACTTCTGTTGACCCATCTTTATGGACAGGACAGTCATATACTGCTCTTGATGACACTAGTTTGACAGTGTTTCCTGCACTGTACTGATCTGTTGAAAATATACTTCCGTCTATTGTCAGACGTGTCTCTCCATTCAAACTTCCTTTGTTAGGTGTAACTCCATCTACCGTTGCTAAAAAATAAATAAACAAAATTACAGAAAATGTACTTTAATGTAACATAATGCAATTTGGTAGGTATCTGTATCTACCACCATCTCAAGTGGAAAGTAATTTAGTGTGCATATTTATTTTTCTGAAATGATTGAACATTTTTTTATTGTATTCATTAAAAGAATATACTGTAAACCGGGAATTTTTCGCGCTGTCATTTTTCCGCGATTTACTGACGAAATCCACATTCGCGCTGTTTTAAATTCGCGGTTCACAGTCAACCTAAATTGATAAAATGTATACGGTATTATTTAGACAAAAACATGCCGTGTCATATTTTCTTGACCATAAAGATCTGTCTTGATCTTTCTTAGGTAGTAGAATTGTTTTTACACCCCAGGTCTATTGTTAAACCATACGCTTTCTATCTCTGAAACTGCCTTTCTATGAATTACTGTATTGTTATAAGAACAATAGCCTGTGTTCACAGGGTGTGACGACAGGGGTTTCTGGAAACCCTTGTCTTCACACCCTGTGAGCACGGCTTATTGTTCCTACAACAATGAAGTAATAAATCACCACTCAGATGAAAATAACACGAAAACTGGATATTGAAAAACTGAAAAAGAAAACATAAAGATCTTGTTAATGAAGTATAGTCTGAAAAAAA
>MJUT01024249.1:138543-154601 GCA_002080005.1 Gigantidas platifrons
TATGCTTGTAACTTTTAAAACTACAAGCAATGGTTTGCTTGTGGTTAAAAAAGTTAATCCCATTAGATTCTTTGGTAAAGGAACATCTACATTACATTTTATGTTTTATTTTGTGGGAATGAGTTTTGTAAAGGAGTTCTAAACGATAATTCAGACGAGGTAGGTTTCCTGTTAATAGCAGACTTACCAAGGTCTTTCACTCTTGGCCATGCTGACAAAATTTTCACTATTATATATATGCAAATGTATATACAAGAAAATGTGACATATTCTGGAACATTGGATAAAAAGCTGTTTTATGTGAATAACATATTGATGTCTCTGGAGTTTGCTCTCAATTTACTATTTCAAAGTTTGACATCTTTTTCTAGAAGTATACTGATATTTTGCGATTGTGCATAGCATACAAAAAATCTACATGCAAGCAGTTCGATCGTTTAACATCACCTTTGGTGCTTTCATTTCTTGTTTTTGTCAGATTATTTCTATATAATTTAATTTGATTTGAATATTTCAATATGATTGGCTAATCAGCCTGGAGAAAATTTTGGTTATACTCGATAACCTTGGTTGGTATTGTGACGTCACCAACGTGTTCAAACGACAAATTCAAATAGTCGCATGAAATAATCGTAATTAAAATCGAGGAATCAATAAATTTTGTTGTAAAAATTAAATTATAAGGAATATTTGAAATTGTGGAACAGGTTATACTTGCATAACCTGGCTTGGGTCAGTTTACGCTTTGCATAAACCGCTTTGCGGTTTATTAAGCATAAACTGACCCAACCCAGATTACATGTATATCGTATGACCTGTTCAACAATTTCAAATATTCCTTAAGTAGTCCAATACACCCCTTCAGGCGTCTCATAATTTTGAATGTTACCAATCGACTTACCTTGGACGGAAATAAAAATAATTTTTATGTGCATGCTTGTATCAGGGACCTTTTGTAAAATTGTTGATTTTTGTCACTGAATCGGGAGGGAAGGGTACCGATTATCGCCATCTTTTTAGATGTGGGAAAAGATAAAAGAAATGGACTTACAACAAAAAATGAAGGTGTCGCCAGTATTTTGCGATCTTTTGAACACCATCTGATATATTTTTCTGTTAATAGTAGCGACTAGCATCTCCGCTAGGTGTCGCTCCAATGCCGTGAGGTTTATATAAAGAGGTATGGTTTCTAATGGGTTTTTACCTGATTTCTTTTGAATTGGCTAAGATACCAAGGTAGGATTTTACTGTCTGCTCTGTCACCATTTATTATTGTCATCTGCAATAAATGGCCCGAAAATTTGTGTGCGCTCGCGAGTAACATCTAAGTTGGCAATAATTGGTCCTCGACCAGTAGTGCTTTGTAAGTTTTTATTCATATCCATTTCCTGAATGATTAGAGACGTAAAGACAAGGGGCCGTTGTACTCGATACAACATTATGCGATAAAGTTTGTCAATGATTGCGGCCGGTCAGTAGTTTTTTTCCGGGTACTCTGGTTTCCTCCACCAATAAACCTAACCGCCACGATATAGCTAAAATATTGTTGAAAGTGGCATTAAATACCATAAACCAAACCAACTCTGGAGACGTAAGATAGAGTGTTTTTTAAGAGAAGTTATTTTATTTAGACCATTTCAGTCAGAAATACACTGGGATAAAACTGCAAGATGTTTATCAGTATGAGGACAAAAAATACAAGGAATAAAATTAAACATACATTGTATATATTTTTTCGATACTAGGAATCAGAATCGACCACTTGTAAGGTGTTAGAGTCGATCATTGGATCATACAAATTACAATGATGTCCGACTGATTAGTCGATGTTTCCGATGATCGGGGCACCACTAGCTAGTAGTAATTTAATTTAAATAGTGGAAAAAAATTGTAGAACAAAGTAAACATAAGCTGATTAATGTATAATGAGGCTATATATAGATACCAGCAAGTGATTGAAGTTGAAAACATTTTGAATGGGGTACACCTCTTCATGGATCATTAATTGGATGGCAATCAAACAAGTGGTAATAGGGACTGATTGCATATAGGTATAGATAGAGATGTAAATCCAACTATCATTCATGATGCCAAATTAGGAAATGACCGTAATGGCACCTGTTTCATTTGATAATGTTGCTAATAAACACAATCTCACTTTGGATAAATAAAATTGACCTGTTCAATATTTTATTATTTTTCTTTTTAGCCTCCCATTAAAAAAACAAATATTGATTACATTTGGGGGATTTCATTTCCATGATCTATGCTAGTGTCAACTGTGATGTAGATCGAAAACAATAAAAGAACAATTAAGTTTCAAAAATATGCATTGTAATGTAATATCATATGTCTCAATTATGGTTTTTGAACTCATGATGAATAAAACACCTGTAAAATATCCAACATGTGTTAGTTTAAGATTATCTTGGACAATGCAAAGTTCATTACATGAGGACAGAATAAACTCTTGGTCACTTTTCATCTTCATTCCGATGCGGAAACATGTGTACATTTTTTCATCCATAGAATATTTTAGCTTTAACCAGTAAATATCCAATAGGCCAATTTGGCAAGAAAGTTCAAGTTGTATACATTATAAATATATATATTTAGAAATATTTGCCCTTTATTTACCACTGTTCCTCACTTAATACTTTAACTTATTCGTCCAGCTGTTCTTGGTTACAATATAAAGCCAGTAATCCAATGTTTTCATTATTAAAAATGGATTGCCAATTAAAAAAAGGTTGGAGATTATCGTATTTCGATCTGCATCCCCCCCCCCAAAAAAAAACTGTTAACCTTTATTATAGCTGTCAGACACCCACCTTTGAAAAAAATATCCTATTTTGTAGTGATCCATCAATTAGTTAACTGATCAATTGATAGGAACTTAAACCACAGGGCCTTGTTGTCCCATGCATTATAACAAACAAAGGTGGACATCTTTCATACACAGGTCAGTCAGTTGTTTCAAGTTCTATTTTTGTTGTTAATTTCCTTAAATTTCTTTTTAAAGAAAAGACTGATTACTGCAAATGAATGAAATGAGACAGGTTTAGGACTTAATTCAAACAGATCCTGTTCTTGTTCTTGACAGTTCTTTTAAGAAAGAAATCTCACATACATTTGCAGAAAATCACTTTGGCCTTTGCATTGATGTTGACGAGACTGGTGCTGAGGAAAGTGTTTAGGTTTAAATAAGATCAGTAGTTTCTGAGAAAGTGTTAAATATCACTGCTTTCTTGTTGATATGCCTATCAGGGTTTCTTCTATGCTCAGACATGTTCAGGACAATTGTCCTAAAACCAACATTTCCTATCAGTCATGCCTTAATAATGTAACAAAAAAAATGTCCTATAAGTTTTAAAAATTTAGGCCATTTCTAAAATCTTTAGGTCAATGACCTAAAAATTGCTCCAATCTGAAACCCTGCCTATATACATATGTAGCTATGCAATAGTTTTAAACATATTTTATTCAAAAAGTTCTGTAAATGAAATAGAATAGAGGCCTAGCTTGAGAAATCTTTTTTGTCAACAATCAAATCCAATATGATGTCAGGAATAAATATGGCCAAGGCATAAACAATCTTGATATGTACATTATACTTTTTGTAGTTAAACAAATGTATTTTTACTGAAACCACAACAATAAAAAAAAAAGTGTTTAAATAACTTTAATACTATCCATAATTTAGGTCATGAATATAGATTGTACAGAATTAAACTACTTGTAATTAATACTATAAAAACAATTTGTTTTTAATTTATCGAAAACTTTCATGGTAAATGAAAACAAAATTATAAAACCAATCCTATGTTGATATAATTACTTCCTAAAGCAAATTACGGGTACATGATTTGTGATATAAAGAATGTATTTGTTCATGAGCAGTACTTTGTTAATATACAGCTATATTTGAGTCTAAAAAAGTGTCAGTGGTCTCCCTTACTTAGGTGTTGGAATGTTGAAATTGAAATATGATGTACATGTACACTTAAAAACAATGAATATTTGATTATTTCTCATAAAATACTTGCTTTTTCAATGTAAGGCCTAAGAAAAAAAGGGGCTGTCGTGGTCGTGATAGGTATGGTAGTTGAATTTATAACTACATTTTGTACCTATAGTGACTATCACCACTAACGTTGTGAGTTCGAACCCTGTACTCAATACAACATTATGTGATAAAGTATGTCAGTGACTTGCAGCAGGTCAGTGGTTTTCTCCGGGTCTTCCGGTTTCCTCCACCAATAAAACTGACCGCCATGATATAACTGAAATATTTTTGAAAGGGGCGTTAACCACCATAAACCTAAACCAAACCTAACAAAAAATACCAATGTTTCTGCAAACATTCTTGAAAAAAAAATAGGGTACATGTAGCTAGGTATTTTTTTCTTTTTTCTTAATTTTTATCTAGGTTAATAAGAACAAGAATCTGATTTTATAATGCCAATCAAAAATTTGCAAAGAACACTTTAGTGAAGGCACTAATAATTAGGATCTGTTGGGTTAGCTGAAACACATGCTTTTGTTTTTTTGCCTAATATTAATGGTCTGTTATCCTCACTTGTCAGGGATTACATGTCCACTTGTGCCAATGAAGTCTTAGTATGGGAATCTGAGGGTTACTGGTATGATACATGTACATGGGGGACCTATCAAAAGTATCGTCCAAGCTTAAGGATATTGCTTGAAAATTACAAACAAATATGGTCGAAAATGAAAATATACATGTAGAAGAGTTCTATGGAAAATATGATCGAAAGTTATATTCTATTCAGACATGTATTTAAATCATCTATTAAAGATGATAAGAATTGGATTGTCTGCCTTCATTTGTACACTCATATACATATAATACATTTCTCTGACGTCAGACTATTGTTCCCACAGTGGATTATTTTTTAAGAATCTACAGTTGATTCTTTTGTTCTTGAATATATGAACTTTAACCTTTTACAATTTTAGGCTTAAAAACGTGTTTTACTTATTTTGGGACTTTCGTGTCTCGAACCACTGCCAGGCTTTTTAAAGTCTACTTTGACTTTCAAAACTTCCATCTTACCACTCGGCTAAGTTGACCACATTAATAAATTCTATAATTAGTATATTTAACTCTTGATATTTATTTTGTTAAAAAAAATATCAACAATTTGCTTAAAAAAAGCTATTGATCAGTATATACAAGACACGATACAAGTATTTGAGTTCTGACATAATTTATGTTCAGAACTGACGAGTATTCTCGCAATACAAAAACAACCAACGAACTGACCGCAACTTAACAAATCAGACAGACCACATGTGAACATTTGGGACACTTGAAAGACCTTGAAATATCTAAATATAAACGATTCTATTCACTTGAAAGACCTTGAACTATCTAAATATAAACAAGAATCGAAAGCACGGATGCCGAACAAATTGTGTTGTTTATTTTTTGTTAATTGTGGCTTATTTAGCTTTCTGAACATTAAAAAAGTAAAAATATAAAATAAAAACACTGTTGCAGATAGAAATGTATTATGTGAGAGAATACACTCCAACTTGTAGATTCTTAAAAATAATCAACTCGACCCTGACGGGTCTCGTTGATTATTTTTAAGAATCTACAGTTGGAGTGTATTCTCCACTACTTATATATTAATGGACCTACATGTACAGACTAGTACACATTTTTCATTTGTCCTTCTTATACAGAGAAGCATCCATCAAAAATGTTGTTTATTAGAAAAAGCAGCTATGTTTGTCATGACATAAGGAATTTAATGGACATAGAAACCCTGATTATGTGTGGACAAACGATTCTATTCACTTGAAAGACCTTGAACTATCTAAATAGTTACCTAAAATAAATTATTGATCAGCATTTCTTTCTATGTTTAAAGCTGATATAATCTGAAAGTCTAAATATACTTAAAGGGGCATTAACTACGATTTTGACCAAAAAAATTATATGTTTTGGAAATTGGTAAATAGCTTTAAAATGATGAAATAAAGTTAAATATTTCACATTAAACAGCTTATCGAACCACTTTCCGCCTTTTGAGAACGAAAATTACCATCGATTACTTATTTGCTTGCAAGCAAATAATTTGACCTCGCTTTTTCTGTATGCCATTGACCTATAATACTAGTGACAGGTAAAAACAAATAATTTGTATTTTGTCGCTTATTAACTGGCAACTTGCATGGTTCTTTGTCCATAATTAACACCGACTAAGAGCAGATTCACAAAAAATAAGAAATAAGTGCATTGTTGACTGATTTAATGACGATTCGACAAACTCCGTAAACAATGTCGATAATTAATAAGATGTCGTCCTTTTCTTGATCGATCTCAAAACACGAGCAGTTTCCCCCGATGCGCGTACATTTCATAACATTTATAAATTACAGAAACACGTTTTATTAAGGCATCAATTATATCTAATAGTTTTTATGGGTAACAAAAATTTACGATTTGGCAGATAATGCCCCTTTAAGTATGACAATGAATTGTTTTAATTTATTTCATTTGAACGACAACTGTATGCAAATCTAGATATTATCGTCAGAAATGAAATGTCTAGTATACTGTGCAGATCAAACATGGATGTAATGGTCTTTGGGGGTGTTACTTAAATTTTTTTAAACAATTGTGCCATACTAAAAACTCGCCGAAGGTAAAAATTTGAAGTCCACAAAAGATAACTATCAAACATGGCTCCATAAAATATGTAGTGTATATTTAAATATTTGTTTTAACTACTAACCTGAAACTAGGATTTGCTTGTTGAGCTTATTTGTGGACAAATCAATTTTCTCAACAAAAAATTGCCCATGGGTTTTATGGAAATTTTTCAAGGAAAGCATAGTTTGTATGTAGTTTTAACATAGGCAACATTATGCAATATTTCAGTTATACATGTAATAGGTCAAACTTATTTTTTTTTAGTCAAAGTCAGTAATAAAACTGCATTTTATTACAAAATCCACTAATTTTCACATGTACTATTGTTTTTTTTCTATATATAGATAAATAGATTTGTTGCAATAAAGTTACTGACATTTTTCCAATTTGAAGGCATTTTGATGTTTACAACATAGACAAATTAAATGCTAAAAAACTGTGAAATAAATTGGTGTTAATGTCACCTACAATCTTTGAAAACTATGTCTTCGGAAGACGCCACTTTACAAAAGTAAAAATCGATAGATGGATGTCTAATATTTTTTCCCGAAAAGAATTAATATGTGAAGAAATAAAACAAACGGTCCTGTTTAATTTAAATACACAAAATCTGTTGCTAGGAATGATGTCCATAATTTGTCCAACAATATGCATGTGCGAAGTAAAATATATCAGGAATTTTACCATAGCATTGTTTGTATATATAGCCAATGAAGATCGGATGGTATCTTAGAATTCACCATAATTTTCACAATGTAACTTCTACTATTATTTACATATCTATTTCAGGCAGCTTTGGCAGAAGTTATCAAATCCATAGACAGAGCAATTCAAGCTATACATTATGAAGCAACAAGAACGGGAAATTATACACACGAACAGAGAGACAACTTGACGTAAGACATACAATTGAAAATTTTATGTGCATACATTTGTATAGAATATTTGATATGTAAAAGATTAAATTTTTTTTAAATGTTTGCCGTACCTTAAAAAATCTTTTAGTTATTTTTATGGATTAGGTGCAAAACTTGACAGATTAGAAGGTATATTTTGCAATGTGTGACCTGCAACAAAAAAAGTACCATGCTAATAAATATAGATTGATTGATTGATTTAGTGTTTGATGCCAACTTTTGCAATATTTCAGCTATATTGTGGCATTTAAAAAAATAGAACATATAAACAGGTTTTTATTTTTAATTCACCAAATTATGATTTTATTATTAGATATGAAAGCAGGTTGAAATTTGGAAAAGGCAGTAATTGGGAAAAATTGTTTTAAAAATTTAAATCAACAACTACAAATATTTTAAATAATATCTTTAATTGTGTTTATTTATATAAGTTCAAGTATACAAGTGTAAATAAATATATATTTGCTCTAGCATTTATGTAATTGAATTACCTACATATTAATTAACATGTGTTGTGTTTATTTAATTAATTTAATTCTTCGCTCTTTGTTTTCGGTGAACTTAAATTGATTCCTTTCAATTAATTTTTTCGGTTTCTTTTTGAAAATTGTTATGCTAATGTATGGCTATTTAAATGCTTATTTGATTTTATATAATTGTAAATATAAAATTTGGAATATGGACTCTTTGAACTCTTAGAAAAGTCCTATATATATCATGTGAAAATATAGAATTATCACACATTTTGACCTATAAGAGTACTGTCGATCTTTCAAACTTTATTGAAATCAGATATTGTTAATAAATTGATAAGTTATGAAGGAATAATAGAAATGATTGGTAAAACTTATTTGTTTTGATATTATTTAGATCACAAAGATTTTAAAAATACTCATCAGTGTATTTGGATAAATCTTATTAAAATTTTGCAAAAATATATTATGTGGTTGGGGGTTGGTGGTTTATTGTGTTTAACACCACTTTATTTAAACAATATTTCAGTTATATTGTGGTGGTCAGTTTTATTAGTGGAGGAAATTGGAGTACCCAGAGAAAATCACCGACCTGTCACAAGTCACTGACAAACTTAATCACATAATGTTGTATCGAGTATGAGCAGGATTCAAACTCTCAACTTTAGTGGCGATAGGCATTGATTGCACAGGTAGTTGAAAATCCAACTACCATATGATCATTACCACGACGGCCCCTCAATATTTGATCTTTACCCGAAGACACCAAATATTTACTCCTATATAACCTAAGGTAGGTTTTCTTTGAAGATACATTTACATTGATTTAATTTATTACCGTAATTTAATAATAAAAGATTCACAAAATTAAAATTAAGCTTTTCCATATCATTCTTTGTAGTTTTATGTAAATGGCTGAGTAAAATCATTAATTTGGCCAATGGCACATTAAAAGGAATGTTTAGAACATAATTCATACTTAAATCACTTGAAGAAAATATAGTTATCTCATTTACAATCTAGTCTCTCTATCAAGTTATAAAATGGTTTTTGTTGGACATGGTAAAGAAGTTTGGGTTCCTCCACCAATAAAACTGACTACCACGATATAACTGAAATATTGTTGAAAGTGGCATTAAACATCATAACCTTAACCCTAATCAATGGTAAAGAGATGATCTATTAATAGTGGTCAGTTATACAGTATGTAGCATGTAATAATGGCTTGAGGGATTCCCAAGAGAAAAGAGATAATTTATTGATAATGGTCAGTTATACAGTACATTTAATAATGGCTTGGGAGATTCCCAAGAGTAAAAAGGTGATCTATTAATACTAGTATTCAGTTATATACAGTACATGTTTTAATGGCTTGCGGGATTCCTCAGAGTTGTATATCAATAGGGATAGTCTTAAATTCATGTGCCATATAAAGAAAGTTTACCAGTCAGTCTTCAAAATTAGACTTTCGAATTTACTGGCACTATAACTTCAAAATTAGAATATTTATATAGATTCTATTGATTGAAATTATTTTGCAAAAGTCACTGGTCTGAATCAATTTTCACTGGCCGTGGACCAGCGGACCACTGCTAAAGTCGATGACTGCCAGTAGTTGCATTCTTAAAGATAATTTTTATAGTTTTTAATTATATAGTTTAAAATACTCTTATATACATTTTTATTATAGACAGCTTTCCCAACACAGACATCATGTCATAAAGAATACTTGTAAAACAGAAAAAACAGTACCTTCTTTATCTTCACCTAAGTCACCTACAGGTAAGTTTTTGTTTCCAGTCCTTTATTTAAAGAAAGGTGGCAGGATTCCCCCAATAAACTGTGGGAAACAGTAGCAGGTATTTGTTTTTAGCTCAACTGATCCAAAGGGTCATTCATGCATGTGAGCTATTCTCATCAGCTTGTATATCTCGTTGACATTGTCAACTCCTCTGAAACTACAGAAGGTTTTTGATCCAAAACTTGGTGGAATAGTTCTTGGGTGGAACCCTTTCAGAATTGTGTCAAACAGATCTGACCCCTTTCAAATATGGCTGTAATTACTAAAATCAGATACACTGTACCAGTATATACTTTTGACACCTCCTCTGAAACCACTAGGACAATTTTAAATAAACATGCCTGGAAGAACCTCTTTTTAAAATTTTGTTTGAAAGTCCTATATATAGCCATTGTTACTAAGAATAGAAATACAGTATATATTTTTGACACTCCTCTTAAACCACTGGGCCAATTTTAACCAAACTTGACTAGAAGAATCCTAGGTTGGTTGTCTTTAATAATTTTGTCCACCAGGCTCGCCATTACTAAAAATTAGTATTTCTATTAATAGCAATTACTTCATCATTATATGACTGCAAAAAAATTGTGGTCCCATTATGTATGGCATTGTCTTTGTCTGTCTGTCTGTCTGTTGACAGAATAGCTTATAATTTGTGTTTGAAACAGGCACACAGGTAAAGATTGATGCGAATTTAATGGTGTAAAAATACCTACAAAATAAAAATAAATCATGTTTTCTCAATGTATGTCAAGTTCTCTCCCAAACTGCAAGAAATATTATAAGTATTCATCATTTTAGAACTCTTTAAACAGAAAACCTGACAAAAATTTCCATCATAACTAAAGCAAAAAAAATTTGATTAGGTTCATTTAAAGTGCAGAAAAATCTTGTCTTAGAATAAGAACAGTTATTATAAAAGCTAGAAAATTGATGTTTGTTTTAGGAATTAATTGAAATTAAGATAAACAAAATGGGACACAAAAGCATCTTTTACCCCTTTCATTCAAAATCTTATGAAATGATTTTACCTACATTGAAATCAATTTCAGCTTGAAATTAGAAAATTAAAAATAAATTAAAATTTCATGTAATATTGACAGAATGAAGATAAACATTAATAAAGATTCCTTTCATTAAAGCTGTTGTTGTTAGTTATTAAATAAATTAAAATTTAATCTGATATATAGATAGTTAAAGTCATGACCCACGAAATCTATTATACTTTTATTGATAATAAATATGCATGAAATATATCCCATGGTATATAAATTATATAAATTTCTTTTGAAATGGTATAAGGTTATGTTTTTAGAGAACCACAAAAATTTATAGTCCTTTATTTATGTAGCAATATCATTGGACTCACTGTCATAATAGACTTAGTACAGTCAAATATGCCTTAATGGGCACCTCTTTATATCAAATCACTGTCTATAAAGGGCAGCCTCATTTTCCCCATTTATGAATAGTGCATATAACTTTGACCTGTATATAAAGGGCAACTGCTCATAAATGGCACATTTGCCACATTTTCAAGTTCCCCCGAGTGTCCATTACATACAGGTTTGACTACATTACCTTTGTAAATTTGTAATTGTAAATTTTGCAATAACAAATCATGCATCTATGTGACATAAATATAATTACATTACATTTGTATAGTTTATGAATAAAGCAAAATTTTATCTGTACAATGATTGTATCATTTAAAAAATGTGGCAGGATTATCTTTGGGATTAGGAGAAACAAATGTGGCAGGATTATCCTTGCGATTAGGAGAAACAAATGTGGCAGGATTGTCCTTGGGATTAGGAGAAACAAATGTGGCAGGATTATCCTTGGGATTAGGAGAAACAAATGTGGCAGGATTATCCTTAGGATTAGGAGATAAAAAATGTGGCAGGGGTGATCCTTGAGATTAAGAGATTTAAAAAATGTGGCAGGGGTGATCCATGGGATTAGGAGATTTAAAATGTTGCAGAGTTGATTCTTGGGATTAGGAGATTCAGATTTGAGACAAAATGAATTTAATTCCCCCATAGGAAGGTCCAATATTTATTGAACTATTGTTTATCATATTATTTGGTAAATTCTGTTCCCCCTATCAGGTCTGGTCCCTGTGGTCCCAATTTGATCATTAGTTGCAATGAGGAAACATTTTGAATACTTTGGAAATGTAATTGTATTTTTTATGGATCATTACTGTATCATATATATTCATATATTAAGTTTAGACATAGAAAGGCCTCAGTGGTTCATGGAGTCCAACTTATGGTGGTTTAAAATTGTGAATATTTTGCAATGGAAAAGAGTTGATTATATACCACCACTGGAATTAAAATGTCATTAATTATCATTGTGATATGAGGATTTAAGATTATACATATATGAAGGTTCAAAGATCTATGATGTCAGAGGTCATTGAGGTTAAAAGTTTAACATTGATTACCATGGCGAAAATACAAAATAAAATTCTCAATAACCATCAATGATATATTCTTTTATGTGGCTTGAAAATTCTGTTACACACTGTAATTGTAATATATATATGAAAGTTTATGTTTATGCAAATGAAGGCCCTGTGGTGAGTAGGGTCCAAGCCATGTGGTACAAAGGTTTACATACATGGAGGGCATTAGTGGACAATCTATTTACAAAGAGACACCATCGGTGATGTAATGGTTAGCATGCTTGCCTTGAATGCAATAGATTGTGTGTTTGAGCTCTGGTAAGACCAAAAGACTAAAAAATGGACATTTGTTGCTTCTTCCACTAAGCACACAGCATTAAGAACAAAGACTGGTTGGTTCAGAATCAGAAAAATGTGTCCGGGTGAACCGATCTGTGTACCTGCACAGACTGTGGTTTCAGTGAGCTAGCACTATAACTTGATGGATGTGTTGGTCTACATCTCCGTTCATGGTGAGGTGTACTTGATACAACAACCGTATGTGATAAAGTTTGCCAGTGACTTGCGACAGGTCGATGGTTTTCTCTGGGTACTCCGGTTTCCTCCACCAATACAAATCTGACCGCAATGATAAAACTGAAATATTGTTGAAAGTGGCATTAAACCCCATAAACCAACAAACCAATCTACTGCAAAGCAGATATCATTATCAAAGCGAATGTAACTGGTTCTCGTCATGATATAGCTGAAAAATTGCTCACTTGGTTTTGCACAACAATTACTCATTCACTGTCTTTACACAAGCTTTCATATAAGAAATAATTATTTACTTACTGTATTTGCCTTTATCAAATTTGAAAGTGTCCAACGAGGTTTTAGTTTTTGTAGTTCTAGATGGTTGTGAAATAGGCCACGTTGCAGAAAATTAATTCTTCAAAACTTCTTTTGTGATTTTCCTGCTAAACCTATCACTGATATCAATTTTTTGCTTGTATTTCTGAATTTAGGACCAAGTACCTCTCACTCTGCTAGAAGATCATCCAAACGAGCTGCACCACCTCCTCCAACACGCACCTCAATCCTTTCTGCCAGCGCTGTTCCCTCTGATTCATCATATTCTTCTTCACAAGCAGATTCGGATATTCAACAGGGATCCAATTTTTCTTCTTTCTCAGACAAATCGGATCATTCTCATGTAAAGAATGATATTCTTACTGGTACCCCTGCAAACCAATGTCATAAAGCTATGGAAGGAGCCAGTAATCAAAGGAGTGATAATGCTAAACAAGGAACTAGTAATCAAAGGAGTGATAATGCTAAACAAGGAACTAGTAATCAAAAACAGAAACAAGATTCTGATGTAGAAAGTCACCAGTTTAGTGATACAGAAATTCACCAATTAAGTGATATTGATGTAGAAAGTCAAAATACTTGTGATATTGACATTACTTTTGTAAAATCAGAAAATGCAAATGAAGAGATTAAATTGGTAGAACACCAGTACAATGATGTAGATTCTTCTTCTAGTAATTCATATGTTGTAATTGAGAAAGCGTGCAACTCTGACGAAATGATTAAACCAGGAGTAGTACAATCAACAGATTCTCACCCAGTATTATCATCTAGTCCATCAAAAAATCTACCGAGTTCTGTCGTTAACTTACAGCACAGTCCAAGCAGATTTCTAAAGTCTCCTTCAGTCATAAACTTTGAAAGTATTACAGTACCAGATGAAATGGCTTCTGATATGGTAGAACAGTTGAGAGAGCATACAGGATTAAGTTATACAAATTCTTGTTTTGCCGTTGAAATAGTTCTGGGCCAGGTTGCTGCACGACTTCCACAAATGGCATCAGTTATGGACAAAATACTTATGACTTTCTCAGAGGTATTATTTTAGAAATAATTTAGAGTAAGGAAAATTTTTATTCTGAATAAGAGGTATTTATTTTGTTGCTACAGATTAAGCTAATTTCCAGCAAAAAAAAACTGTATGGTAAAAAAATTTAGGGTGCATGACTTGTGTTAAGAATTGAATGCATTCTTTTGAAGTTTCATTGGGGTATGAAAGCGTTGTACACCGCACTTCATTGAAAATGTACTTCGGTCAACGCTTTCATACCCCAATGAAACTTCAAAAGAATGCATTCAATTCTTATAATTATATTTAAATCACACCAAAATTTAATATAGTTGAATTTTTCGTTGTGATTTTTATTTGTGTTAGATTATTTGCTGTTGGAAATTACTACGCCATTGATTGTTTACATCTGACGTCGTCATGGAGGTGCGTGCAAGTTCGGGTTTGAGTTTCATTGGGATGTGAAACATCTCTTTTATAATCATGTGACCACTTCATAACCAATCATATCAATGAAAAACGGAAGTAATGTAATTATTCTGGAATAAACATCGTCATATACACTCTTTGTCTATAGATAGGAAAGCTAAATAGTTCAGCTAAAAGTCTTTGTCAGCATAAAGTTATTTTAATATAAATTAAATCATATTGTTTTGAGTTATTTCAACGCATTCTTGATTTTTCTATAGGGTGAATAAATGATTTCCAATCAAATTTTTTTCAAAAATGCCACAGGGACTGATGCAGTCATAATGTGATATAGGATATATGACTAATAAATATACAATATTGGTGTATTGACAGTAAATATAGAATTTATGTGGCAAGGCTTAGAAGCGGGGGAAAAACAGGCTTTAGTGAGTCTTTCCATTCGTTTCGTGCCGCGCCGCACCATGAACAGGGTTCAAACTCACAACTTTAATGCCGATATATGCGTGATGGAGATTGACGTTAGTTTTTATAATGATTTTAATACACAACATATAATAGTACTGTACTGTATGTACTTGTCTCATTATTCTATTTATACTAAAGTATGTTGTTATAACTTATAAATTTGGTTTTAGGATGAAACTAAAGATGAAGAATCTTCTTATGATGGTAAAATGTTAAATGATCTGTTGACAAAGCTGACTGAATGTAAAGAGGATTCACAACAGAGAAGTTGGAGTCTGATTGAAGATCAACAAACTATAACAGAATATCTAGAAGATCTCTTATCTATACTGGTATTGTATTGATGTCTAGAAGATCTCTTATCTATACTGGTATTGTATTGATGTCTAGAAGATCTCTTATCTATACTGGTATTGTATTGATGTAAAAATGTAAAATACATCAGTGTTGTCAGTAAAATTTTGAATAGGTGGCAAAATTTTCAGAATAGGCGGCAGAAAAATCAGGCGGGTGTTTGGGGCTAGGACCTCTGACGCTAGCCTTAAATGGTGTAAAATCCTGTATTCTTGTCCTGTTTTTTACTTCATAATCTTGAATTATTGTTGTTAATGTCCATTGAGATTGATTGAGCAAATATTTAGTAAAAAAAAATCAAAAGGAACTGTACTTAACTAAAGTAGGTATTATTTCATAACAAAAAAAAACCCTATTTTGTTGACTCAATTCCAGAAAATGTTTCAATAAGTAATACATTTTATTAATAAATTTCACATCCAAATTCACTGTCACTATCTGTATCATCAGCATGATTCACTATATTTTTGGCATCAATTAAGCATTTCACAATTTTTAGTTATAGCAATGCATCTTTAGTAACAGAAATTATGTACCAGAAAAGACTTGGCAGTACAATAATGTTTGATTTGAAACATAACGTTTTTATTTTGTTTTAACTTGCATTTGGATTTATTTGTTTTTTATCCAAATTATTTTTTGGGTTTATTCCTTGTA
>MJUT01024249.1:170296-182758 GCA_002080005.1 Gigantidas platifrons
TTTTTTTTTTTTTTTTTTTTATTAAATTTGATGTTTGCAATTAGAAAAGCGGATAGGTTAACAGCTTTTCCAGCAACAAACAACTCAATAGAGCCATCACTAGCAATAACCAACTATGTTAAAATTGAATTTCCATTGAATTTCTCAAGTGATAATAAACATGCTTTTATGACATCAAAGGAACTTTCTAAAATATACCATGGCTTTGGAATATGGGTTTCTATATCAGGAAAGTTTATACATGTACTAGCTGAGGCATGTGATTCAAGTTTAATTCCCTTTACACTCAATATTAAAGATTCATTATCTTTCACATTAGACTTGGACACACTATGATACATTGCTTTCAACATTTTGAACAAACTGTTCTGATTACATATTGATTCTGCTCTAGGTACAACTTTCGAAGCTTCATTATAAATGCTCCGAATATAAATATTGGAACGCTGAAGGGATTTATGATCTTCATCTTCCACCAGGTTTTCTGAAAGCCTTGAAACAAACAAACATGTCTAATAAAAATTCTGCAAATACTGATCGGGCCAAAATAAAACAAAATAAGTGTGTTTCCCCTCTTACCTACCCATCAAAGATGTTAACAACAGGCGTTGATTTCCCAGTAATTTAGATAAAACAGGCCACATGTTCTATACGATTAACCAGATTATAACATTAAGCCATTGATATATTTGCCACCCATTGATATATTAATCTGATAAAATTGCTCCCCATGGGGCCTGGGTGGCTCAATGAGTTAGGTCGCTGGATCTAACAACTCATACAAGCCTATCACCAATACGGCGTGGGTTCGCGCCCAGCTTTGTAAATTACAAAAAAGGGTGCATTCGACTCGCAACCGCAAGTGATAAAGTTTACCAGTTGCTTGCCCATGGTCGGTGGTTCTCTCCGGCTTCCTCCACCACTAAAACTGGTCGCCATGACATAGCTGAAATATTTTTGAAAGTGGCGTTAAAACACAAAAAAAAATATATATATGACCTGTCAAAAAAATTACCCATTCCAGTGGCACGTCTGTGTATACCATGATATAATAAGAAGGAAACCCCCCCGCCCTCTGAGGTGCAGGGTTTTCTTCTAATGGTGGTCTCTCCACTCGTTGGTCGGATTGTTTATTTTCCCCTATTTATATTTTTCAAGTTAAATATTTAGCTTCTTGTGTATGTGTTGTTTGGCTTATACAGATAATCATTTTCAGCTAATGCATCAAAATTGGTACCCTGTTGAATTACAAATCATGGTTAATCAAAAGTAGCCGTCCATATATTAAAGAAACATACATGGTTTATTCAGATTAAAAGTGCAGATCTGGAATTTGATTTGATATGATTTTCAAAAACGGGGGGGGGGGCGGGGGCAGCCAAAAAGGCTTAAAGGCCCTAACCTGAAAAGGGTGTCACCTCTATTTGAAATGGAACTCATGTACTTCTTGTGTTGATTAGAAATATTCCATGAAATACAATAATTGCAGGTGAGTAACTAAGACCATGTGGTTTTCAAAAAGGGGGTGTCAGCCAAAAAAGTAAAAAAAAACTCATCTGGAAACAGTATTACTTCAAAAAAAACATACAATACTTCTTCTGATAAAAAGACGTAATCTATGGTTAACTTTACATGTCTTATATTTAAAAAGTGGACTATGTGAACTTTTATCTGTATCATATTTGTTTTAATTCACTTATTCTTTCAATGACAGCTACTTTTGACCATAGTTCTTACTACAATCTATAGTTTACCATGAGCATAATGCATTGTCATCTTCATTATTTTCTGCAATTTCTTGATATAAGTGATTTTCAGAAGTCATATTTGAGATTTAAAATTCAAATTTTCCCGCTTTTGTTAACATACAAATTTCTGGTCCTTTTCATTGGATCTCATGAAAAGCCTAGAGAAAGTCGAAAATATTGGATTTTTTTTGTTTCTATAAATAGAAACTCAAATGAATTTGCAAACCCATGTAACAACCTAACTAGACATAATATCAACAATCTATTTGCACAATTATATTAAGAATAATCATTTGTTTTTAGAGAAAATTCATCAATTTTTTTTGACAACGTTTATTTCATTTATTCATTCAATGCGACCTAGCTATTTCCATTTCGTTGTGAGATTAAGATGATGGTAGGTCTGACCTCTTTCAAATGGGCTGTGACGTTGTTGATAGACAGCTGAGGTAGGTGTGTTATACATGCTTTTGTAGATAAATCAATGTAGATAAAGGTTATGTATGTCGCAAAACCGAAGCGTTGTAGACCGATCGAAAAAATCGCGAAATTGATGAGCCGGTCGAAATTATTTTTCTGTAAACATAAGAACCTTGTGTTATGTAAAGGAATAGGGGGTAATTTTTTTTAGACAAGTGCCTGTGGGTACTTTATATGAATGAATATCAATGTCTTAATTTGTATGTCGCCGAAAACGCATTAATGTACGTAACATTAATTAATATGGCCACAAAGTGAAGTAATTAAGCGCATATGAACGTTATTATGTTGGTTTTGTATATTTTTTTTATATATATTTTAACATAACGAATGATAATTCGTGTTTGTCAATAGCATGTAATGAAGTATGTATGCTGAAATTTAACGTGTCGCATTTAAGAGATTAAGGGCCGTAACACAGTTTACGAGTTCTGAAACACTTATAACGCTAGGGTTTTGTTTTACAAATTTAGCTCTTACACCAAAAGGAAGTAAACATTATTTTATTATTGTTCCAACATACAGATTCAATATTAATCTGAGACACATTTGCTGACTTTTACATAACTTTTGAATTATATCAATGATATTGATATTTCTGAAGAACAAATCAACGGGACTATTTACGTCTAAATCTAGGCTAGAAATCCCAATAATTCAAATAAAACATACACCAAACAAATTAACAATGACATCATTAATGTTATATAGTTAGCATACTGTGTTCAACAAAAATAATTGTTCACCATTTAAATTATTATTGTCGCTGCCTTTCTACACTGATCATACCATGACTAAAAAATACACTTTCTTCATATTTTTAATCTATCGTACGGGTCAGCTGTGTATTAAATTAACAATAAAAGCATACATGTAAACAAACAAACAAAGTCAGTATGACAACATAAATGTTATATAGTTAGCAAACTGAGATCAATAAAAATAATTGTCCACCATTTAAATTATTATTGTCGGTTCCTCTCTATTCTGATAATACCACGGTGCTTGATATTTGGCTTTGGTTTTCTTTTGGCTGCGAATTTCTTCAACGTTAGTCACAAGATAACTATGTTCTTGTAGTTGGTCCTCCGTTACGCCTGCTGTATTTTCTAACAGAAAAAAATGTCACAATAACGGAAATAACACATTTCGCGCATTTTCATCCGAAGAATACTGCAACTTTCTTGAATTCTTCTATTATTTACCCATTGTCGTCCGTCTGTCCGCCCGTCACAAATCGTGTCCACTCTATATTTTGTAAACCATTTTTGATGTTTTTGTTTGTTAGATAGATAGATAGATTTATTTGATCAAATATCAACATATAAGCATATCAAATACAAGACAATATAAGAAAATATCATACATGTTAAAACTTAGTAAATTCATAAATTCTTAAATATGTGCTGATTTCTAATCTTGATAGCCCATAAAAGCCACATTGTGCGTATTTCCAATGGGGACCGTTTATTTAACATTCTTAAAAATGATATAATAAATGTGTATTTTCTTTATTGCTTTATATAATTATGACACAATGAAATTTTTATGGTAGGATGAATCTGGGGTGATGGTGTCTACTCTATGCTTTCTCTTCTTCGGAAAAGCCGTTTATATGTTTTGCTCCCCGGCGGGGTCCTGAATTCCAGCTGGTTATTTTTAAATTGATAAATTCCCAATCCCGCGTAATGAAAAGCGTAAACCCGGGTGTCCCGAAAATGTCGAACCGACTCTCGGGCTCATAAAAGGTGTTGTCTCGTTGACCCCGAAAAGAAAATATACATGCATGCAAGCAACATACCTGTTTACCACTACGATTTCAGCGTAGTTTCTACCACTTTTGACCCCTCAATTACGCTCTACGCCCTCATAAGTTATTTCTACGCCAACAAGTTGCATAACTGAAAAAAAAAAATCGCCAGAAAGTACTCTTGTTTCTTACGGTAGATATCCGAACGCAACACTGAATCTTTGTCTTTTGAGCGGTTTAAAATTATTTTATATCCATGCTCCTAACAAACACTTTGATGATCTAGTAACATGTGTCTGAAAATTAATGGCGGCATGCCAAACGGAAGCAGGGGACTGAGCTTGAAGTCACTGCCATTGATAAGAGAAAGATGTAAACATGAATTTACAGAAATTTGGAATTGCCTCAAACCCACAACAAAGGGGGATACATTTTTACCGTGTTCTACTTGCGGCAGACTGACTTTTCGTGTCTGGTTAACGAAGTGATTGTGGTAGTCTTAAATTTATGTAATTATTGCAAATCATTATATGGTATAATGATATTATTTACTTATGTTTTTAATGTTTCTAATATTTTTGAAATTTAAATTTACAAAATAAAACTTCACATGTTGCATATACAGTATACTAAATTACATGGTTCATTACATCTAAATTTTGGAGGGAAAATTAAGACTTTCCATTGGTTGATTCTTTTTTACACACACCTGTGATAGAGCACAATTAAGACACAGGCAGACATTTTGCTGAACTTCAAATATTTTCAACTGGAAACTAAATTTGGAACACATATATTAATATTCTGTTTGTTTTATAAAGGTCAGTTATCTTTCTGTTTTCTTATTTTCCATTTCTAATTTTTACTTTAGTATGAAATTGTGAGAATGCACATATTGAGATTGAAGTATGAATCTTGAGTATAAATGTTTTATAATTTCATTTAGAATTAGTATGAGAGTAATATTATCATGATTATCCTTTTATATTTTTATTAGTGTTGAATTCAGTGGACTTTGATATATAATTTATATATCTGATTAATTTATTCAAAATGATGATTTTGCTATAATTAATATGTTCTTAAGTCATTTTGACTTACCACTGCCCTTTTATATTATTCAGAAATTTATGATGTAGACTATAAGAGTAGATCCTAGAGTGGTCAATCAGCTGGTGCCCTTGTACCATATATAGGGTAAGCTTTGTATTTGTTTGTTTATTTTATTTTGTTGTTTGTTTGTTTGTGTATTCAGTTAATTGTGTTAACTGAATGTATTAGTGTTTGTCATTTTTATTTGTGTCATATATTCTATGCTGAAACTAATTCCGAGGTGAGGTGACGCAATTGTTTTAAAGTTGCAATTATTTTGTTATTTATCACCGACAGAATGATTTACTTTATTGTATGCTTATTAGAAGAATAAGCTATATTGTGGTATTTTTCTTATAGAAAATAACTTATGGAAAAGTGTTTTACTTTATATTTCTTTGACAAATCAGAGAATTATCTCCCTTTGATTGTGTATTGTCTTATGTAATCGTCTTGTAGTTGTCATGTATTTATGTTTATTTGTGTATTTGTAGGGTTACTATATATATATATTCCAAATAAAAGAATCGAACCCAAGTTGGACTTATTTTCATATTTAAGCCCTGCTACATGATAACCGCCATATTTGAAATTTGTCGATGAAGTTGAGAGTAAAGGGGAAAAAATCCGATTTATCGTAATTTGAGGTTTGCAAATATATAGGATTGCATAATCTTATTTAGCCATGAATTATCTTTACATTTAATAATATGTACGATTATTGATCTATTAAGCTGTTTTCAGATATTTTATGTGATAGCCCTACTACTGATAAATTTCAAATAGTCATCTCTAAAAACCCAATATTGGTTATTTGGATTTTTTTTTGCATCGTAGTGTACAATTAATATTTTTATTTAATGAGAACTGTACATATATTTATATTATTTCTAAAGTCATTACACTATACATAAATTTGTTCAGAATAATGATTATAAAAGGAATTAATAGATGTGGTGTTTGCATCTACAAGCAAGGGAGATAATCGAACGGGACAATCATTTCAATGTCTATCGAGAATATGTTAAACTACCCTATCTAATATATAAACTGGATTTGACTAAAATTTAAATTATTGATGCATTAACATAATTTTATGTTAAAACGGGTTGCATAAACATGTTGCACTGTTGACAAATTTGCATATGCTTTTAGCCTAGCCAATAAATCCTTACACTTTGTTTGTTTATACCTGTGTGTATTGTCTAAGTGTAAGGATTTATTGTTCAACAGCAGAATTAGATTTTGTGATTTGAACCTTATGTCATTTTTCAGAAAATTGTATTGACCAGTATAATGTCTGGAGCTTGGGATATTCAGCAATTAAAAATGGCATATTTTGTATAATTATCCTAACAAATATGATGCAAATCTCATATTAGATGGTTTTAAATATGGATTTAAGTTGAATTTTACGGGTTTGCGATTACCTCAGGGATATGGGAATTTGCTATCTGTAAAACAAAATCCTTCTGTAGCAATTAACAAGCTACAAAATGAAATTGATCTTGGGCGAATGGCAGGTCCCTTTGACTATAGACCAATATATAATTTGAGATGTTCCCCTATAGGTTTAGTTCCTAAAACGACAGGTTTACGCTTGATCACTAATTTATCATACCCCAAAATATTTAGTGTGAATGATCATATTGATGATACACACTAAAGTCTTATATTCATCATTTGATAATGTGGTTAGCATGATACAAAAACTCTGTAAGAATGCCCTTTTATGGATATTAAATCTGCATTTAGATTGTTAAAAGCTCGAGCTTGCACATAGCTATGTGCACTGAACTGTACAGAGATATATGATCAACTACCAAGGTTAGACTAGTACACAGGGTTATTATAACAGTGATCTTTTGCTGAACTATCAATCATCTCATAAGAATTAATGCTTCATCAGATGTTCCATGCTTCTTGTATACGAAAATAAAAATTTGGTTCAAGATTTAATTGCATCATCACGATCATCAAATATACAAATTCATACAGCATTCAACAGCTGCATTCTTCTGGCAACACCGTGATAGCCATTTTGATAAATGTTTTGGCAATTGTTTGCTATGTTATCATTACAGAGTACACAAACATTATGAAGGATGCAGCCAAAAATTATAAGTTGCCAAATGTCTTCCAGTGAATGTAATGGAATCTCTCTAAGACGACGAAATCGTCCCTTCAATTGTCCTATAGCACGTTCAACAGTCTGTCTTAGTCCAGAGAATTTCCTATTGAAACGTTTTGAACATGTGTGATATCTCCAACAGTCCTGAAAGGTATTATCAACCAGTTCCTTGAAGGGTATGCATTGTCTGCAAATATATGTTGACATTAACTGAACACCCCCCCCCCCCCGTTCAGCTTTGTGGTATAACTGTGAATTGCGCAACACTCTAGCATCATGGGTACAGCCTGGCCATCCTGTGTATGCACTAATGATAAGAGTTCCAATTAAGGGGAAAAATGCAAACTATCTACCCTCCCGCACCTCATATTTGCTGAAGAAGTCTGCTGGACATCCAGCGAATCGGGTGTACTTTCATCCCCACTTCTCTTTTCATCCTGCTTTTGTTCCGCAATTTCCATCCATGCTTTACTTATAAAGTTCATAGATTGCGCCATGAGCGAAACATTGTCTTGCATTACTCTGAATGCATGCACATGTGCAAACCAATGGGTACATGTTCTCGAGTCCTGTGTCATCTGAATTGTGTAGTAAATGAAGCAGGCTGGTCATTGGTCTGTCCTGTGTTGAGGAGCTGTATAAAATATTGCCATTGTAGTTGCAGGTCCTCTGTGTATATTGAGATTTGGGTGTTCTTTGTGTTTTTATTATTTTGTTTCTGTTCCATTTGATTGTATATAATTATATTTCAATTTATGATTTGGATTTCAAGTAACTGTAACAAGTTTGTAAAAAAAATTAAAGTGTATACAGTAAGTGGACATATGTGTTCGTTGTCTCTAATTTTCCCTGTATATTTCAAATAGAAACCACAATTTTCAAACAAATTATACAGAGGTTATTTCTTTACCAATTTTGCTGAAATTTACCCTAACAATCACAAATTGTTTATCCCCATAAACTTCATATAATTTTGTGAGCGAAAATTTCTGCAAAATTTGTCAAGAAATTACCTCGGTATACTTTGTTGAAAAAAAAGTTGTTTTACATGAATTATATAGAGGAAAATCGGAGATAACAAACACTTACTTCCAGTTACGGTATATTCAAACTTTTTTCCTTCGTTCAATTTAATTAAAGTACCGTGTCTCCCCTTTCCAGGTTTATAGGATTAGTACTGGGATTATCCTTGTGCCTGGAGAGATGGCTTCCGTTTCAGTGAACGATATCTAGTTTACATGGGTACATATTTTCTTATAATGATTTCAAAGCATTAAAATGTATTGTAAAGATAGATACATACAATGTATAACTATTTATTTGTATAAAATTGATATGTATTCTAAGAATGAAAACTGTAAACCTGCTTTTTTTAATGTTATAAATATTCTTTACTTCATGAGTTTTCTTTCTTCCTTTTTTATAGATTGTATGAACCACGCAGTTATTGATGTTACAAAGTAAGCTGGCAGGCCTGTTTGAACTTCAAACTATGACCGTGGACGAATCTACTATTTATATGTAACACAAGGTTCTCGTACAAATAACAACAATAGGCTATTCATAGTATTGTTGTTTGTACAGTATAGAATATAAAAGGTACAATAATCGTCAATTGACTCTAATTAAATGGATCAGTGAATTCAGATGTAAACTATTTTACCTGTCCACCCTAAATTAAAAATGAAGGTTCCAATTGAACTACGACCGATAGCCACGCCCTGCCATATATGCCTCCAGAACAAGAGTGAATATCATCTTTAAGTTCTCCTAAAAACATTTCTTTGCCACTCCAAGCAGTCAGAGGTCCACCCCATTCTTCATGTTGTTTTTGCAAGAAACGTGGTCACATGTTTGTTGTTCCATCAAATATAAGAAATTCCATTTTAATAGAGAAGAATATTATAATTCGAGCTGGTTCTAGATGCTGCCGAGGACATATTGTTGATGATTTACTGAGAGATGATACTCTCACACATTTGTCAGATCTTAAGTCTGAATGGTTTTAATAGAACAGACATTCTAAACCTACTGGTACAAACAGATACGAGAGATTGCACTGAAAAGTCAAAACAAACGAATAGATTTTGATCTAGACTCTTTTATGAGTGATGCTGACTACAGAAATATGATAGGATTATCAAAATGATCATTTCATGATTTGTGCAGTCATGTATCTGAGATGACAAAACTTCGATCAAGCATGTCGAATAAACTACTCTCGACTATTTTCAACATTGGCATGGATGCAATCAAGCGATCAATCTGGAGTGCTCGCAAAGCCTTGGCAAAACATTTCACACCAAATTGCATAGGTTTTGAACATATAAACAAACTGACCTGGCAAACACATTATTTGGTGGACCTCACAATCCTGCTATCCTTATTATAGACAGTATTTACATTTAAAAAAAAGTTCACAGTTCTCTATTCAGCGTAGATCTTTCGGTATGCACAAGAAGAGGTCATTAGTTAAACCGATGATGACCGTATCGTCCACAGGTTACTATGTAAGTGTTCTAGGACCATACCTTACTGACAACAAAAACAGTGATGTCAAAATTATTATGCACGCATTATCCAAAAATGTAGAGCATGAAGAGCTGGTTGAATGAGGACGATTTTATCATTTTTGATAGAGGTGTCCTTGATTTTCTCGAATTTTTTAATGAAAACTGGAATGCCAAGCTTTTTGACAACTTATTTCAACGTATAATAAATATAAAATTTCGTTATAAAGCTGCAAATCTACTTATAAACATTGATATTTTTAACAACTGTATATTATAATGGTTACGCTTCAATACACTGTAAATGTACAACGGTATGTTTACAGCGTACACAAAACGACAATGTTATTCCCAGTCAATCGTGTGAATCACATGTAGAAATACCTCGGTGACATTTTCACAGTTAAACACTGATTATGAGTTTAATTTAGTGTTCTCCAGTATGTAAGAAGTAATTAAGATTCATTTTTTTTTATTACTACCACATGCATCGATTATAATTTAATAGAAAGGATAAAGGCAGTGTGTAATTAAAGATTTAACGAAACGTCATTAAAAAGAGTTTTTGTCAGTGTTAGTCTGTAATATATATACATAAAGTGAATTGCATAAAATTATGGTCGTCATTTGAAATCCAAGTTAACTAGTTCTATCCTAGTACCTCGGTGGCGATATTTACTATTTCTTTTATTATATGACATTTATTTTTGTTATTTTTGCTATTTACTATTTATTGTTTTTACTATCAAGCTGCCACCGCGAGGTCCTATAAGTCCCCAAAATCAGTAGCAAATGCAACAAATACAGGAGCTTAATTACATGTAATGATCGTAACAAATATGATACTAACAGTAATTTGGCGTAGTTTCACTTTGGTTATTTGGATTCACAAGATCCACTTTGAATTTTTTCGCACATGGAGATTTGAATGGTGACGATATCATCTACTTTTCTTTCTTACAGTAATTTTATTGTGTTTTGTAATCAATATATCCAAGTATTCTGAATATCTTGACAAAAAGCGCCTTATTAAACCACAACCTGCCACAACAGTACTTTCCGGAAATGTCAAATGGTCATTTTTGTAAGTTACGAAACTTTTGAACTTTTAAGTCGCTGTGGCGTAAAGTTATGAAGTATTGTTTATAGTAAAAATTTGAAGGTGGAAAATAATAAAATTAGAATTTTTAATAATAAATCCAATGAAACATCTTTTTCCCAAATACTCGTTTACAGTCGGCGAGCGAGGCAATCCTCATTCACCAGACTCGTTCCTACATGTAGATAAAAATGAATGTATATCATCCTCTCTTGACATTTACATTTTGAAGCACATACTGAACAACATTTACAAGCAGAACAGTTAGTATTCTCTCTTTGGAATCTTGGTTTGTACTTTTATGATACATTTCTACCAAAATAGTATCAGCTTGTTTTTTATTATCGAAGTATGCAGCTGCACCGAGAGAGTCCTTACAAGTTAAGAAAATTTCGGAGACGGTGTCAATAGATCGACAGTATACATGTATATGATGTTTTATTTTCGATTTACTACCGTTCAAGCGTATGTGGTCAATAAGCCATCCCAATGACATTTCGTATTCAGAACTCTCTTTTTATAATCTGAATAAATATGTTGGGCCTGTCTGGTGATTATTTTAATATTTCATTTAAAGGAAAACGCCATGGTCTTAACAAGTTAGTGTGAAAATTTAAATGACAGTAAATAAAAGACATTTGTGTTAATGAATGTTAAATATAGTATACGGTAAAGTAGAATTTGGTCTTTGAAGTTACATGTGGCACCAAATAATGGGATCGCCATTTTTCGTAACTCTTCAATGCTAGTCTACATTTGTGTCAGCTGCTTCGGTGACCAATCTTTTGTAGTCTGCTGTAATCTGATCATGAAACACCTTGTCAAACTGTTGTGTATTCAGATGCGAACCTTAAAAAATACATTCTTCAGTATGTCTGATTTTCCTTTATCAAAAACTGGGCCGTTATCTGTTTGTCTCGTGAGCTTCATAAATGAATCCCAAAATTGCTTCGAGTTCCTTGCGCGATTGAATTCATTTATAAGAGTATCACTCAATCTTCCTTAGCTTTGTCTTTGGTTTTCTCAAACTGATTTTCTGCATCTAGAAGACGCTTCGTATTTTGTGGTGTACTTCTCATACTACACTTTTTTTGGCTGTAATTTATATGTTTCTTAGCTTCAGTTACTTATTTGTTCCACCAGCATGGTTTCTTATGTTTCCTCGTTTTGATTTCTTTTTGAGGTACCATTGCTTCCTCTCCTTATGCCTATCATTTAGGGATCCTCTCATTTCCCCTCCCCCTCCTGCAACGGGGAAAAATCCAAGCATCCTACTAGCTGTGCGGTTAACTTAAGATAAGGCACATGCCTTAAATCTTCTAATTACAAAATTTCCATTTGCCTCCCTAATATCCAAGATCTTGTCGGCTACCTTTGCCTCCACTCCCGGTAGTGTCATCAGCTCCTCGATGGGACTGAAGTTGATTAAAACTCGCGACATCTCTCAAAACAAAACAACAACACGTGTTTAGTTGGTTTGTGTATGCGTGTGTGCAAATTATTTAAACGGACCAGATGTTTACACTGGGCCGCCATTTTTGTGTTGTAAACCTTCCCCCCCTAATAAAGCAATACAAGGAAATTATTTTTCACTGGTTGACAGTGAATACTATTTAAATACACTGGAAACTTACGAGGTAAATGTGAAGCAG
>MJUT01024260.1:0-23703 GCA_002080005.1 Gigantidas platifrons
AGGAAACATAAGCAAACTGTGCATTATATCTAGGTATTCTGAGGTGATTTGGGGACATAGTTTGACTGCAAATGTCAGCCATCTTACGCACAATTTTGCTTTTCAAAAAGTGTTGAAATATATATACAGTTGTCTTTCCTTTGATAGATAATATAACACATAGTTTACCTAGTTTGGTGTTGTAGTAAACAGATTGATAATTTTGTTCATATCGGAAATACATTTGATAAAATATTTGATCATACATTTATATAAAGCTCTACTTTTAAAACAAATTGGTTATCAGTAAAACCAACCTTGCGGATGGGTTGAAATCCTTCACATTAACCGGTTTAATGTTCAATGAGTTGAGGCGAGGTGTGATTGTTCGTGTTGTTTGTCTTGGTGAAGTTGTTGAACATCACTGCTCAATCTTTCTTATCATAACTTGATTCGAAAAATGAAAAAACAATTAACCATGATATTACGATATCAGTGAACCTTGAAATATAGGTCACCACAACTTTTCAGAAAATGATATCCCAACAAGTATGGTAGATATTTTCTTTTTCAGCATAAAGATGTTGTAATGAATACTTCAATTATAAAGACAATGAAATGTAAAACACATGTTAACTACAGACATATAAAGATACATGGTTATTTTCCTGGCATTTTACATCTTAGAAACAGAAATCATACTAACCTTATGACAACTATGCAGCTGCAGAACCGTCACAAGACACAATGCTTTATCATACTAGCTTCAGAAAAGTCATAAGACACCGCATTTTTTCATGCTAGCGTTATGACCGTCATACATTTTGCATATTAGACACAGAAATCATAAGACATATTATTTTGTCAGGCTAAACATAGGACCACATTACAGTTGTAGAACCATCACAAGACACTGTGTTTAGTAATACTAACTTTATGACCATCATACAGGTGTAGAACCATCACAAGACACTGTGTTTAGTAATACTAACTTTATGACCATCATACAGGTGTAGAACCGTTACAAGACACTATGTTTAGTCATACTAACTTTATGACCACCATAGAAATGTAGAACCGTTGCAAGACACTGTGTTTAGTCATACTAACTTTATGACCACCATAGAGGTGTAGAACCGTTGCAAGACACTGTGTTTTGTCGCACCAACTATATGACAACCATACAGTGGTAGATCCGTCACAAGACACTGTGTTTAGTCATACCAACTTTAGCACCACCATACAGTTGAAGAACCGTCACAATACACCGTGTTTTGTCATGCTAACTTTAGGACCACCATACAGTTGTAGAACCGCCACCAGACAGTGTTTAGTCATAGTAACTTTATGACCACCATACAGGTGTAGAACCGTCACAAGACACTGTGCTTAGTCATATTAACTTTATGACCACCATACAGGTGTAGAACCGTCACAAGACACTGTGTTTTCTCACACCAACAATATGACCTCCATACAGGTGTAGAATCGTCAGAATACACCGTGTTTTGTCATACAAACATTAGGACAACTCTACAGTTGTAGAACCGTCACCATACACCGTGTTTTGTCATTCAAAATGTAGGACCACTCTAAAGTTGTAGAACCGTCATAAGACTACCATACAGGTGTAGAACCATCATAAGACACTGTGTTTAGTCATACTAACTGTAGGGCCACCATACAGTTGAAGAACCGTCACCAGACACCGTGTTTTGTCATACAAACTTTAGGATCACTCTCTAAAGTTGTAGAACCGTCATAAGACACAGTTTTTAGTCATACTAACTTTAGGACCACCATACAGTTGTAGACCCGTCACAAGACACCGTGTTTTTTTTTGTCATACTAATTTGATGACCACTCTATAGTTGTAGCACCATCACAAGACACAGTGCTTAGTCATACTAACTTGAGGATCACTCTATAGCTGCAGAACCGTCACAAGACACCGTGTTTTGTCATACTAGCTTGAGGACCACTCTATAGCTGTAGAACCGTCACAAGACACCACCGTGTTTTGTCATACTAACTTTAGGACCACTCTACAGTTATAGAACCGTCACAAGACACTGTGTTTAGTCATACTAACTTTAGCACAACTCTACAGTTATAGAACGTCACCATGCACCGTGTTTTGTCATACTATCTTTATGACCACCATACAGATATAGAACCGTCACCATACACCGTGTTTTGTCATACTCACTTTATGATCACCATACAGTTGTAGAACAGTCACAAGACACCATATTTTGTCATACTCAGTATATGACCACCATACAGTTGTAGAAAGTACGGACCTGGTCTGCTGTAACTTTTTTATTTTTGGACGTAGGGGTTCAAATAATTTTTTTTTTCTAAAGAAAAATTATTCCGCTTTAAGTCTATATCACCTTTATACGTATGGTAAGTCATGGTATTTTTTTCTACTCAGTTATATATAATAATTTATAAAAGTACTAAAACTTTATTTTCATTTGTTTAATTGTTTCAGTTTACAATCATGTGCATTCACCGTAACACAAGAAGGGACGTAACCACTACACTTATAGCTGTCTAAAAGTAGTTCTGGCGGGAAAAAACTGATATTTCACATGTGAAATATCGGAATTTATTTCACGGATAAATCTCCATAATTCACACCTATCTATATAATAAAGTACTGTTATTCCTATTCTAATGAAATTCTCCCAAAGTGTACACACTAGTTTGAAAACATACAAATAAATGACGAAATATATGGACTTTTCAAATTCCTTCCGCTTAAAAAATAGTCCATCAAATTCACAATTTTGACACCGACACCTCTTCACATGCTCTCAATGTATCATTTAATTCAGTAGGACCGAGGTGCATGCAAACAAAAAATCATAATATTGTTGTTGATATAAAAAAATCCGAAAAAAATACTTAAGACAACAATCTATCGACTTTGACTTTTGTAATTTATCGTCATCCGGTGACATAATTTGGAACGCTCACATTTTGACACAAACTGGTTACTGATTCATTTTACGAATTTTTTTTAGCGTTTCGTATGTAGCTAAATGCAAATGACATCAAATTGGGAAATATCAGTAACTTAATTACATCACCGAATAGTTTCAGGTCAGTGGATTTCGTTATTACATGCATTTCTCTTTATTACTGACTTCCATTCAAAATATGTTCGATTTGTTCTACTAGAATCAAAATAATTCATGGAAGTCATAGTTTGTATAGCATACTAGATATATAGGCAACATTATTTTCGTTTAATTTAGTCATTACTTTTCTGTAATTCATCGTAGAATATGTGTCCATACTAACATTGCAAGCAGCGGAAGAAAACATCAATGCACAACTACCGTGAACTGGGGATGAACATAGTACGGAAGAAAATGATGCACTTTTTTTTGCATTTCACAGTTGTTGTTTTTTTTTGTAAAATGAAAATAGAAACAGACTGTTTTTTTAATTCATTTATCTAGGCATTGATCATGATTATTTGTAGGACTTGTTGTATCCAAATATTGAGATAATTTTTATATTTTTACTTTCAAAACTGAAATTGGAGAAAATTTTGAAGTGTACTTTTATGCTTGGAATAACCAAATATATGCAGAAAACAGAAAGAAAGGGACTGGGGATAAACTGTGTACAATGGAATGTGCTTAATTTATTGAACCTACGTTCAGTCTGAACAGGAAGGATGTCGTCTGCTGCCGCTTCGGCATCTGGGTCAGCCATATTGTTTACAAACAAGTGCATTTGGCGTAGGAATATAAAATGACTCCTCCAGGCCTGTCAACTGCAGATTTGACGGCCCTCGAGAGCCAATGAAAATACGCGTTGCATTACAATTACATTAGAATGACCAATCTACGAAGTATTTATCATCCTGAAAGACATGACTATCACGTGGCAAAAATGGGGTTCAAAACAGAAGCTGGAAAAACGTAAAACCAGTTTGTCTTTGATGGAAGTTTTTAACATTGCATTAAAATGCAGAGTCTTCAGATTTTTCGGACAATAAAGTCCCATACATGCTCTATAGGGTTCATGTCTGGCGATATCGCAGGCAATGGAATTATCTGAACAGCCTCTTGCTGTAAAAAATGTTGTACAATTCGGACTCTATGTGGCATAGCGTTGTTGTCCATGACCATTGGCCTGTCAGCCAACGCATGATTGTCAAAATGGGGGACTACGCGTGGAGCGAGCACATTGTCACGGTATCTTTGGCCTGTCAGATTACCATCAAGAACGTACAAGTCCAACTTACAGTCAAAGAAAAAACAACCCCAGACAGATACACCCCACCCCCAAAAGCAGTTGTGCCCAAAATGTGGTTGTCCTGAAATGAAGTGTTTCGTTGGCGCCAAACCCTTGCACGACCGTCGGTAGGACGTAACAAAAAACGATTTTTATCAGACCAGTGGCCCCGTCTCCATGTGCGAATAGTCCATCCCAAATGATCATGTGACCAGTCAAATCGAGCATGGCGATGACGTAATGTCAACTGTGGAAGTGTTATGGGTCGTCGCGCTCGCATTCCCTGATTATGGAGGCTTCTGATTACAGTGCGTATGTTAATGTGGCCTCCAAATGCTAAATTACCACGAAGTGCACCAGCTGTACTGAACGGCCGTTCCCGCTCCCGTCTGGATATCAGCCGGTCCTCTCTCGGCGTCGTTTTACGAGGTCTACCTGCACGTGGACGGTCAGTAACATTCCACGTTTGACGAAAACGCTGCATGAGTCATACAATGATGGAATGGTTAACCCTTCTATGGCTAAAACCACCGCCGCACCATACCAAGCCAATAGAAAATGAAACTTAAAACTCTACACAAAAAGAATCAGCTTTCGTTCGCAAACACAAATGTTGAAAATTACACGTGGCACTTTACACACCCTGTCATGTACACATAAATAAAAATCGATCAATAACTTGTTTCACAGTTAAGTAAGTATGTGTGTACAGGTAACGAAAACAGCAAACCGATTTGAAATAAGTTCATTATTAGAAAAAATAGTATTGAAACAAGTCAGGTGGTGCTTAACTTTTGTCGTACTGTATATAATTGATAATTCCTTTCTTCCTTTCGGTAATCCTCCATAGCGCACCTTCATATGGACGTAATGATTTTAAGGTTGATAATTCCAAAACAATGCAGTTTAATATGAACACTGATTTGTAAGGTTTTTCATGTTGTTATACAAAAGGTACTAAGACTAAACATTTTATCTTGCAGTTGGATTGGAAAATATATAATTGTTGAAAAATACCAACTGTCATATATGTAGTACGTGCCTTTTAAGGTGCATAAATGAGTAACACCATCTTAGGGTCAATGTTCTTTATTTGTCACCACAATCAATAATATATTGATAATTAACACNGAAATAGTATTATAATATTTTTGTATTATAAGACTCTCTTGTACATACACTAAGATCAATCTTGTCAGATTATAAACAAGTGATCAAAAACCTCGTGTTTTTCCTGCCAAATGGTGTCAACAATGGAAGATGAAGTAATTGCAACTGTGTCCATTATTTTACTATGTGACCCTATGAAATCATTGAAAAAGAGGAAAGTTAAGAGGAACTGATGTACAAGACCTTGGATAAAACGAAGAAATGTTTTTGGAGCACATCATGCCTAACTAGAAGAGCTGAGAAGGGAAGATCTAAATAGCTATATAAAAGGTGTTTTTTGTTGTAATCCCCCGATATATTCATATATCTTCTTCTTCCGATGCAACAACAAGCTCAATCTAATTAAAATTAGATCTTTAATTGCTCCCGGTTCTGTTATGTCGCGCATAAAGTCATGTGCGACATAATCTGGAGCAATCAAGATAAAATTTTAATAAGATTGCAACAAGCTTTTCCACATCAATATTTGAGAAATCAGCCATGTTTTGCAAGAACCATGTGCTTTAAGTTACACGTGTTTGTATTATGGTACTGATGCAGATGTGTAACCCCCAAATTGATAATCTTGATTGGATAAAGATGAAAGGTCAGCTAAGACTTGTATTAAGGATGGAACATTACACAACATTGAATATTTGTAAGCAAAAGCACGTGTTTTTATATGAAGATAGTAACAATAAAACAAGTGAAGATAACGACGAATATGAATTGTTTGCAGTAGTATTCAAAAGAGTTTATTAACAGAGCAGTTATAATACAAGTGCAAGTACTATACATTATTGTATTCATCTTCTTCTAGAATTTCACCTCCAAGTTCGTATGCATCTTTCCTGTTTTTGATGTTGATTGTACGTGATTGTTTCGTTTTTTTTAACCTGTACTGAACCATCGTGTGTCCAATATGAGTGTATTTTCCCATTTTTGCGCAGAGTGTTTAGACGTTTAATCAGATCATATCTATGTTTAGTTAGGTTCTCGGCAATGAACATTTTGTCTGGATTACCTTTCAGTTTTTTCTTGTTCCTGAAGACGAGTTGTCGCTGTCTATATGTTAGAAATCTGGTAATAATAGATATCTTACCATCCTTTGTTTCACCGATGGGATGAGGCCTGCCAATATGATGAATGTCTAGGTTTCAAACTTAGATCTTTATTACATATTCCCAGTATAATATTGTCTGTATCTACTGGTTGAATGATCTCACCCTTTCTGTTTGTTGGAACTTTCACATTATTAAATCTTAGACTGGTTCTTCTACTATACTGTTCCTGCTCTTCAATTCTAGTTTCAACTTTATTCAACTTTTCTTGCAGAGATTTGATTACTTGTTTTGTTTGTTCATTTCTATTTCTTTATGTGTTATAGCTTCTTGGCACTGTTTATCCATCTCTAGATGTGGCTTGATGCTGTTATCTACTAATTTCAATATTCTGGGTGTGATAAATTCAATAACTTTTTCACTGATCATGGAAATGATAGATTCTAGAAAATCTTGATTTTTCAGTGTAGCACAGACTACTTCTGACAAGTGGAAAACAGTTTCCCTTTATCCTTTAGAAGATTCATTTCTGTCTTTACATGTTTGAATGTCTCATTTACCAGAGTCATTTGAGGAACTTGCTATTCTGGCTTGTTTTTTCAACTTGAAGAAGGGATGGTAATATGCAGTCGGGACTATCGGCATCTTTACCTCTTTTCTCGCCACTTCTGGGTGTTTGAGTAAAAAGCTTATCTAGTGTATTTACGTTCCCGTCAGCCGCCATCTTTGTTGTTTATGTTGAAAAAATCTGGTGTATTTTCCTTGAAATTCCTTATTAGATCACTATATTGTCAATACAATTGGTCCAAGAACCCACTATGTTACTTCATTAGCAATTAATTCATACTAGAACAATTCAACTGATCATTTAGCAAAATAGTTTGCCACTTTTTTCTCTTTTTAAGCCGTTAGATTTTTTTCATGCCTTCATGCTCAGGGGCAGGTAATCGATTTAATACACAAGTTTGGTATGTATTCCAGATTTGGTTACAATAGACAAATCTGCCAAAGGAGAATACTCTATATGCATTGTACAAAATTATATACTATAAATAAAAGACAAAATCGTCTGTTCATAAAATACATAAACAATAAACGATGCTTACAACTTGTGGCGAGTATTTTACTTGGTGGTAAAATAATGGTACAGGACTACATGATTACATTCGATTCTTATACACCAGTTACATCAAGTCCTGCAAACCAAAATTACACATTTATAGTAATAGGACTAAATGCCAATACAAGTATACGTGTAACTATAAAAATACATATAAATACAATTCATATGTTTGTGTTAATGAATATACAATGTACTTTTAAAAATATAATAAACATATTAACGTAGCGAATTGAGCTACTGATTTGTTTACATCTGTATCTTGTCCGTTCAACTATGAATCGGACCAAGCGACAAAAGCTTTCTATCATTAAAATAATAGTGTGTAATTACACCGCTAATAACATTTTAAAATACCGACCTAGATATAACTGAATTAAATACAATGCACTCATGTCTTTCACTCAGATATTACGGACGTGCGACCAAAAAGGGGGGAAGGCTTAATCGGAAAATGTGATATCGTTGTGAAAGTTGTTACTGTGAATAAATAATTAGAAACAGTTAAAAGAAGTGCAACTTACAGTTATTACGTGTTATTCTGTCTCAGTTGGTCATTTGTGTGGACAATGTTTATGAAGTATTCTGTCTTATTTTATATACGACCAAGTCGCTCAATGTCCAGTGTTCGTCTGTCTAGCCTTGCACGAGGAAATTAACATTTCCCGCCAGACGAAAACAACCAATGAAATCTGTTTCAAATATAACCCCCGATAACGGTTCGTATGCCTGCTTCGTGTCCAGTAGATCGTGGATTCATACTCCTTTATGGTGAAAAGGTTATATTGCCCGCCTATATTGCATTAGATAATGGATTCCTTATCAGGTATGATGCAACGGTTAGCGTACTTGCCTCGAGTGCTGTCCGAGTTTGTTTAGGTATGATCCAATTATCAAGAGAAGAGAGTGTGGACCCCATTAGCTATGTTAGCCCAGCTCATGAATTTTCTTCCTTCTCTCAAGCTAGGACATGGATTTCCATCGACATATGGTTTAGACTGCTTTATGTTAAGGGATTTTAGAAATAGAATTTCGTTGTTGATATCGGTTGGCATAGTCGACCATTACTGTCAAAACTTTCTTCTTTTCATAATACCACAGGCAAGATCAACTTCTATTTTATTCATCTGAGGCTGTAGTTCAGATTTCAAGTCAACCAAATATATAAATCTGTAAATTACTTTAAACTTCATTCATAATGTAGCTATAAATAAACAAAATTGTTTAACTGCTTGGAGACGTGGCTAATTACTATAAACTTCATTCTTAACTAGGCAATAAAAAGATTTCCTCATCCTACAACCGATTTTCTGTATACAGATCGGCTGTTAAAATGCCGACTAAAGCCAATGAAAAGATCTCATTTGAGGTCAAGTTCGTACAAATTATATTAATAGGATTCCAGACTCCCGCGTATGACAAATAGATATCCAGCTAACAAGCAGAAATAAACAAAAAATTATAAAACTGAATCGCTTTGGTTTTTGCGATCATACAAAACAACATTATAAAAGCCGAGTCAATTAATCCTCGTTGGTAACAGACTAACTAGCTAAGTAAATAGAATACATTATGTTGGTTGTTGACCATTGTTTAAAGGATTCACAATTGTTACTTACTATAGATATAATTATATACCATATATTATCATATAAAATGAATGTCTATGTGATTACTGCCATAATGTTCCCTATGTAGCTGTTATAACTTTGTCTTCTGTGATCAGATTATTACTAAAGTTTAACCATTGTGTTGTCTATTCTTCTTCGATATACGGATTCTGATTTCCCTTTCGCTCTCTCCAAGCTCTTTTTACAACTTTTCATTACAATATTATTATGACGATTTTGAACATACAATTTTCTGTCCAACTTATCTTTCATTCAAAGAAACGCTTGAAGATACCAAAAGGCTAATCCGAAATCATAAATCGGAGAACCCAGGCAATGAACAATGACCAATAGAAAAACGATAAACAATGATCTCAAAAACACTACATAGAAAACTAATGAACGAGCATCACGAACCTGTCTAAAAACCGAAGGGGAACGCAGGCGCTATGGAAAGATGAACAGATCCTGCTCCACCGGTGATACCCGTCGGGCTATTGTTATTACACATCCAATGATATGCTATTAATGAGGAAAGGACTGGACTGTGGTCATTTTTGACACATATATTCCTTAACGGTTTATCAAGTAATGGTGGAAACTGTTAAAGAGTCAAAATAATGACTTCAACTTTACTACAAGGAAATATTGGTTCAGTAGCCGCCTTGTTAGCAGCGAGCCTCTATGACGGAATGACAGGAACCAATCTCTGGAATATCATATCAACTGCGACACGTATATATATTTTTTAGAACTAGGTTTCTTTTAATATTAGACATTCAATATCTTTCGCTATTTTTTCTATTCTAGCTTCACCTGACACGCCCACCAGGAAATATAACCTCGTGTGGGATTTTTTCACATTTCAAATTCCTGCACGTGAGTTATATTGCCCGGTGACGTTCACAACCTATATCTAATTTTAATAATAGCACATGTACTGTGAATGTTTATTATCAGAACTGTTAAATTACTTGAAATTTCTTGCTGTTTGTCTCAGTTAGTATGTCAACTTACACTTATTAATATATATGTTTTTGCTTTGATTAATTATTTTATTATTGAAATATAATATAACAAATATTCGATGTGGCTGTGGTCATTATACAAAAACATGGATGTGCTATATTGCCCTCCGCCGATTGAAAAATGAAAAGTCTATTTACGTGGTCAACCAACATTGAATGTTGTCACGTGTAGCCAAGATAATCAATATGATCACGTGACTTGGTATGAATATCTCTTTTGAAGAACTTCCTTTTATATTTGAGAATATTTTGATTGAACAAAAGACATAATAAAGGTAATTTTTACTATATTTACTTCTAAAATGGTTTTCAGTAATTAGTTTGACACGTCAATGATTTATTATTGTCTTTTTACATAATGGTGTACTTTTTTATATTAACCTGTGTGTTACCTTTGTTTACCTCAGACGAACTGTATCATACCTGTCCAATGTATAAAACATAATATTTATTAAAAAAAATGAAAAAGAATAAATAAGATCACGATGTGTTATTATCTTCATTGTTTACATTTTTATTTTGTATTTTAATCTCGCTACGAGGTCTGGAAACGAATATAATATTTGTTGTGGTTACGTTAATCATGTTATTGTCAGTACAACATTACCTGGGAAGAGTTACATGTGATTGATCATGGTATTTATAGTTTTCACATCTATAAAGTGATCCATAAACTAAATATCGAGTTACAAAAATAGCATTTAAAACACATTGAATAAGTTTTCTTTTAAAACACATGTCTAGGTAATATTTCTCATTACTTCAAAACCCCAAAATAATACGTGTGTATTTTCATGTGACCTTAGAACAATCCTATGTAGATGATCATCTATACATTGTGTAAATTGAACAAGTTATAATAGCTTTCAAGACCAAGGGTTTTTCGTTGGAGATCCATTATAAGCTTAATTGATATAATCTCCTGGTGGTAAACCTCTGGGTTTCCATTCAGAACAAAGATAAAAATTTTGAAAAATGAGTTTGAAGATACCAATGGGGTAATAAGAATCCGTAAATAGAATACGGAGAGACAATACAGAGGGAAAAGGAACAAGGACAACATGACAAACAATAATATGAGAGACAATACAGAAGGCAAAGGGACAAGGACAAAGGGACAAACAATAATGTACAAAATATTGTACAATAAAATAAGACGAATCTCACTAAAAGATAGGGTGAACTCATATATGTTCCGGAAGTGTTCCTGTATATCATGGGATGTAAACGTTCGGAATCTGTAAATGTAGTAAAGCAAATATCCGATACAATCAGATCAGCTTAAATCTAAGACTTTTTCTTTGTTATTACTTTTATATCGTCTTTCCGGTAATGCCCCAGTAATATACCTCCATATATATAACGAAGCACAACCAAAAAATTGAGATAACATAATCACTCAGGTAAACATAGATCATGAATTATTTTATTTAGTAAATACAGTAAAAATGTCTAAACCGAACCTTCTTGTGACCAACGTTTGTGTTCTGAACACACAGATGTTTGGTTTATTGATTATTGCAGAGCGACGGTAAGAAACAGTATGTGCGCGGGCAGAGGACATAATTTAAAACGATTATAACGAAGCATGTTTCTACTCTTTTTTGACAATTTGGCAGATGTGTTGGACTTTTTCACATTGCATGATATGAACAACATGCCTACATTATCCATCAATATTAAAATAATTTTCACCGCTGCGAAACAGTGCAGAAAAAAATAATGTTTTTAATACTATGATGTTTCTAAAGCTCTTACAAATAAATTTACATTTTTCCCGGATTAGGTTAATGGGGTGTAACGCCACTTTCAACAATATTTAATTATATCATGGCGGAGGACACCAGGGTACTCAGAAAAAACCACAGACATAAGGTTGTATCGAGTACACCTCGTCATGAGCGGGATTCGTAATCACAACTTTAGTGGTGATAAGTACTGATTGTATATACAGTTTGTAAGACAAACTACCCTACGATCACGACCACAACGACACCTTATATTTTCCCATATTGTTCGTACATTGTATATTTGGTTACACGGGAGTCTATTACATATAACACACCATGTTTGTAGTCATTGATGTAACAACAGTAATTGTAGAATTATTACATTTTAGATTAAAAGTATGGCAACATCGAATCAGTCTGATGAACAATTTTGCACATTTTGTGACCCTTCACCAATTAAAGCATTAGGTTGGTGTTCCGAATGTGATGATTTTTTGTGTTCCGATTGTCTAAAACATCATAAATCTTCCAAAGCTTCAAAGAATCATTCAACCATGTCATTAGAGGTCTACAATGAATTACCAGCTGTTGTCAAAACCTTGAACTATCATTGCGCAGATCATGATGAAAAACTTGATTTGTTCTGTCCTGCACATAACCGTCCATGTTGTATTAGGTGCTCTCTAACCTCACATAAGGAATGCTCTGGTGTTGCTCCGATAACAGATTTCACCCCGAATGTCAAATCATCACCTGCTATGTTGGATCTAGAGCAAACTCTCAAAGAACTGGGCTCTTTCGTTAAAAGAGTCACAGATGACAAGGAGGAAAATATACAAGAAATTCTGACCCGGAAAAAAGAAATATGTGAAGAAATTCACGAAGTACGAAAATCTTTAAATGACCACCTCGACCAATTACAAGAGACATTGATCAGAAGTATAAATAAGACTGTTCATGACGTCACTTTACAATTAGGTGACGTAAAACACAGTTTGATAGAAATAGAAAATAAGACGTCAGATATCACATTGGAATTTAATAAAATAAAAGAGCATGCGTCTGATTTACAAACCTTTTTAAGTTTACATCATTTCATTTCAAAAGCAAACGTTGAAGAAAAAAATGTTGAAAAATTAGGTAAAGAGGGAAAATTCAATCGTAAAACTATTATATTTTCTGTAAGAATTGATGACATTTTTACGATGAAATTGATTGGTGATGTTGGTGTCGATGACATTAAAAGTGATGTCGCTTATGTCAAAGAAAAGGAGAAGCAAGCACAAATCGTAGGACTGCTAACGAGAAGAACAAACGATAGAATCAATTTAAAAGTTTTGAAAGACATTGACGTGAAACTTGGAAACCAATCTAACATCATAGCTGGCTGTACTATCTTAGATAACGGGAAAGTACTTTTCTCTGAATACAATGTTACTAAATTGACAGGTCGTGTGACTTTGAATGACAGTAATGGTAATTTCCTTCGCACCGTTAAGCCGTTTGATTGCACTTTTGTATCACTCTACGATATAACCAGTATTGATACTAACACGATAGCTGTTTCTACTAGTAATTTTATACGTATCGTTAATATTGATACAAACAAAATATTACACACAATTATGAAAGGTCGTAGTAATAATGGAATTACTCACTGTGATGGTAAACTTTACTATTGTAGTGATCAGGAAGGTATTCGACGGTTTGACCTGAAGACCAAAACCAATCAACTTTTGGTTCGTACAAATATAGGGCGATTTTCATATATTTCGTGTGACGGAAATAAATTATTTTACACGTCTGACACAGAAACCGTGAGCTGCTGTGATATGAATGGAAAATCAATCTGGTCATTTGAAGACACTTCGCTTTTACGTTCACCGCGGGGTGTTGTCGTTAGTAACCACGGTTTTTTATTTGTGGCTGGTGAACAATCTGGAAACATAGTGGTGATATTACCAGATGGTAATTCATCAAAGGAGGTATATCAGATTTCAAGTCCAAAAGCAATGTGTTATGATAAAAAGGAGAATAAAATACTTGTCTGTCACACAGACAAGAAAGCATCCTGGCTCCAAATATATGTAGACGTATAGATCCTGTACAAATATGTACAAGTCATAAACAAGAGAGTTATTATTAATAAGTAGCTGTATATAAAGTATAATTCAAAATAAGTTTCTTTTTTTATCTGTAGTTAGATGATTTTAACGACATTTTACAGTTCTGTGTGATTTATTTTGATGTCACGTTTGTGATAATTAATGGATCTCCCCTCTAGCTCCTTACTTGGTCCAAATAATTTGATAAATATTTTTCGGTAAATATTCTTTAAAACATAAAACAGCAAAATGATGCAATTTATCTAGGTATTCTGAAGTACTTTGGGATATAGCTTGACTGAAAATGTCAGCCATCTGATGCAAAGTTTTACCTTTTTAAAAGTTTGCAGTTTTAAAATGTATAAACAGTTGTCTTTCCTTTGAGAGATATTGTTACACATTGTTTACCTAGTGTTTTATATTGAAGTCTACAGATTGATGAATGTGTTCATATCAGATATACAGTAGATAAAATATTTGATTAAAGGTTTGATAAAGTTGCAAGTTAAATAAAACGTGTTGCTCTGTAAAACCAACATTGAGATTGGTTTGGAATCACAAGTCATGGTCGTTTGGTTGTATTCAATGCGTTGGTCGATTGATTGATTTTTGGTACCCAGGGAGAACCACAAACCATGGGCAAACAACTGGTAAGCGTTATCACTAATTCGAAAGTAAAATCAACGAATATATTACGATAGCAGTGAACATTGAAATATAGGTCACCACAGTTTTACAATTTTTCAGAAAATGATACTTCAAAATGCATGGTAGAAATGTTTTCACTCATTTCAATGATGTATTAATGAATACTTTGATTATGAACGCAATCAGTGCCTATCACCACTAATGTTGTGAATTAGAATCCTGTTCAGGCGAGGTGTACTCGATACAACATGTGATAAAGTTTGTCAGTGATTTGTGACAGGTCGTCTGCTTTCTCCGGGTATTCCGGTTTTTTCCACCAATAAACTGATTGCCACGATATAACTGAAATATTGTTGAAAGTAGAGTTAAGCACCATAGACAAAACCAGACCAACCATAAATTCCAAGAACCATTGTTAAACAAATGTTGAAATGTTAAACAAAAGTTACAACAGACATATAAACTTCGGTTCGTCTTTACCTCCAGTCGTTTGTAAGAAGGCGCGTGTCGTATTTATGTTAGTTGTATTTGTTTACGTAAAGTGGTGTCCAACACGTTTTGTGCTTATGTTTTGTTTTTCTTCGTCTTGTGTACCCTATGCGGCTAGTTTCCCTCGACTGTTCATTTTGATTTCCCCTTCGGTATTCTCCAATGGTTATTGATATACACTTGTTAAATCCTGATAGCCTGAAATGCGTTGCTGAAGGCTTTATTGAATTTGTAATTATATAGTATGTTCTTGTGCAATCCAGATTATTTTTCATACAGAATGTTTTATTCAATGAAATATTTGAATTTGCTCACCCCCTCCCCCCTCCCTCCTTGAACATATAACTAAAATAACCTGCAAAATACACAACACTGTCAGAACAGTTCCAAAATCCAATAGAAAAGTTGTCGAAAGGCAAAGTCGATAACATTAACAAACAAATACACGACCGCTGACCTTCAATGCTTAGCACAGGCACTTCAAGAACAAGTGGCTGGGTTAAGCTAGATGTCTAGGCCTAAATCTCCACTTTTAGTGAAAAGACGGGAAGTAAGTGTTTTTCAAATGTGAGTAAAATACCAACCCTCACATATAACCGAGCAAGCAGTGTTATTCTAAGAAAAGTTTGAAGATACCAAAGGGTAATCAGAAGCCGTAAATTAAAGGAGGACAAATTACAATTGCAAAAGGAAAAAGACAAGCGCAGTGCTTTCAAAAACGCTACACAGAAAGTTAAAGATAGAGCAACACGAATCCAACTAAACACATAAAGAACGCTATATTCTTGTGCATTATACGTAGCGTATCTAATTGTTGTGACACAGAAGTTGTTATATTATAAATAGAGTCGATTACCTCAACCAAAGCCCTCACTATTCATTATTGTTAACCAATAGTCCACAGGAACGAAAGTCTACTTGTCAAAACCATCTTTAGTCATCTGTACGCAATTAACAGAATACTTTTTAACAGGACGTTGATATCTTCTGAACAACTTTTTAAACTATAGGATGAGACGATTCTTTAATAAACTTCACTAGTCAGAATACAGTGACGTCATGAAGTGAGAATATAAACGGCTAGCTCCAGCGTTGCTATGATTTGTGAAATATAAACGACATGGGCGCAGTTGTCTCTGTTGTCATAAAGTTTAGTAGAAAGTTTATCACTGGTATAAATTTGAGGTAATTGCCAAAAATTGAGGCAGAATGGGCAGTTTCTGTTGTTTCTTTAACCCAAGTTCTTTTGGGAGTATATTAATGGAATGCGGCAATGTTTAAACTCTTAATTGACATGACATCATCAAATACCTGCAAGTGATATTAAAAGCTTTAGCTTCTGTAATTTGTTGCTATGATAAGCATTTTTGGCATAAACTCTGACTTATAGGAGTAACGAAAAAGATTGGCAAGGAGAGGGGGAGTATGTCTACAGACAAAACAGTGAAATTAATTAAAGGAATAATTAATTGTAAATTCCGCCCAAAACATTGTATGCATACTAATTAGCAGAGAACTGCATGATAAAACTAGCTAAGCTGTTTTTATCTTTGAAACCACTGGGATTTACATTACATGTTGTTTCTATGGACTATTATCTTCAACGGTGGCCATCTGAGTTTTCTAATTCAATTAAATGTACACTTTTAAAGTACCACCCAATTAATTATGTACTCATATGGTTCAATTCGTTTAGATTTTTCTAGGACGACTAGTTATTGTTATTTATTTTCCCAGAAGTTATAAACAATTTCCCCTTTGTACTTTGTCATGCAGTCAGAATAGCTCATATTTCCGATTCATATGGAAGCAAACACTTTATAGACAATTCAGTGTATATTTATGTAGAATGGATATTTTGGGTTCAATGAAATTTTGTTGTTTCACAGAAAGTTTTTCATATTTTTTCTTGTGTCCTGTGGTGAGGCAATCTTGGATTTTTAATTATCAAAAAATAACCACACATATTTTCCAGATCATAAATAAAGACTATTCCTACCAAATTACAATTTTATCCATCCTGTGATTTCTGGGAAGAACATATTTGCAAGTGCAACCTACTAGACATCATCATAATAGGCCCCTGGTAATTGTGATGAATTCCTAAATGGACTAAAATTCACAAGAACAACGTAATGCTGTTGACCATCAAGTAATATGTAATACATGTGTGATTTCAGTAGGACCACTGCTTTCTGATAAAACAACTGAAATATGAAGCTGACGACAGACAATATAAGCCAAATGTAATTAATAGCTAACGGTCGATGAGGACAGACAAAATAAACTGAATGTAATTAATGGTAACCAAAACAATGTCGTGTGTTAATAATTCCTTAAGATGACTTAAACACTAAAAACAAGTAATATTAAATTGATTGATACAAAGTAGAAGTATAACATTAAGGAACATGTTGTGCAAACATTAATTAACTCTAATGGTTAATTAAAACTTAATTAACACTTACAGTGACTTGATTCGTACATGAAAATAACTTATAGCTTGAGGTTTAATTGAGATTTAAAATTAGTTGACGTTTGTGCAAAGTAATCAATATTTTATTTAAAGTAGATCAAGTTAGGGTACGTTAAGCAAGTACAATTTCTACTACCTGAAACATAATATTTCATCATAGTGATATATTATTAGTTAAATATCACACAATCAAAGGGAAGTAATTCAATGTTCAAATGTTAATCTGGAATATTAGAATATTCGATTTGCTCTTCCACGGAGGACAAGTAAACATCTAATTTAATTTACACGAAGCATTTCTGGAATAAACTTCATGAGGTGTCTTAAAGGTAAACGATTGTAAGCCAGATAAATTAAAAGTCATTCAACAATCATTTTCGATTTCTTGCTCTCAACGACTTACTATTAAAAACCAAGTCTACACCAGAAATGTCAAAACTAGTGTGTATTCGAGGGAGGGGAAACATGATAAAATGTTATCTATGTAAAACAAAAGTATACTAGTTTAACACTTACACTTTAATTCCTTTTGTTTCTTTTGATGAACAATTTGTTTTTTAAGTTCTATTTTGTATCTAGTCATTCTAAGGAGAGAGGTTATGGCCGAACCCACCAAGTTTTTAGATACATTAGCAGATGGGATCATTCGTCAGTAGCTCGGTCACTTATGTGACAATATCAAGCTTCCCGTTCGATTGTTTAACCGTTTAACTCGGGACGCCGTGGTATAGATATCACACATCATTTCGTTTATAGACATAGCTAGAGTACACACCAAGTGAGCAGTCTTATTACTAATATGTTTTATAAATAGATGTATTTCTTCAGAGAAACGAAGATATGATTAAAGGAATGAAATTAATGTTTCAACATATGAAGGTAGGTAACGGTAACCTAGATCTAAGCATATTCTAAATCAAATGTTAATATATTAAAACAACAACATAAGAAGTAAATAGTTTATATAAGGAAAACAGCACATCCGGATTCGTAAAATACATTACTTTACATGATTTAAAAGGAAATCATCATTTGAACCTCGATGTATTTTCTATTTATACCTAATTCAACTGCCAATACTAATATCATTGAATTTGATATACAGCCTGGTACAGTAGCATTTAAACAGACAGCATATTGTGTATATCTACATTTAATATGTGATATCCTCAATATGGAAGATCCTACTGTGACTGTTGGACGAGAGACAACAATCAATTCTTTTGATCTTGACATATTTTTCAAGTGCATTGATTAACATCTTTGTATTTTCCCCTATATTGTTGAGGTTTGAGTTAGGTTGATGGTGTTTAACGTCACTTTTAACACTTTCAGTTATATCCTAATTATCAGTTTTATTGGTGGAGGAAACCGGAGAAAACTACCGACCTGTCGAAAGTCAATGACAAACTTTATCACATAATGTTGTATCAAGTACACCGTCATGAACTGGGTTAGCACTCACAACTTTAGTGGTGATAGACACTGATTGCACAGGTAGTTTTAAATCCAACTACCATACGATCACGACCACGACGGCCCCTATATATTGTCAATGGAATTACCTTCTTATATTGTAAATGATGACGGTGTATAGTTATTGTTTCCTCCATGTATGTACTTTTTGTTTAACATCATTGTTCTCCATTATCAGCTTGTAGTAGAAGCTGCCACCGGAGCCACAGTAGCCGCTGTCATGTCGGATAAACTTAAACAAATGGACCCTAACTTGAAAAACATCGGCATCATTGTATGTGGGAGAAATGTTGATATATACAGCTTACCTTGTTACACACACGGTTGATAAAGAAAGGCAGTAATCAGTGGTCTTCATTTAAGTTCAAACTAGCATTAAACAAATATATTTTGAAAACAGAAACATTTCAAGTGTATACAAGAGGAAGTGTTTTTCTCCATTTAATTGAAACTGTAATGAATGATATCTGTAATACTAAACAAATGATGCCATTGTTAGACGCTGCTATCACTTTTCATTCAGAAAGTATGTTCCTTACTAAGCAATCAAGTTTGTTGACAATAAGTCGTAGTTTCTCTTCAAATTAGCCAGGCTTATAACCTATAACCTTTTTGCAAAAATTGTTGTCATTATAACATGGGAATTCCCCTCATAGAAAATGCCTTTCAACCTAGAATTTCAAAAAATGCATGAGGATATTTACATGTCAAGTTTCTTAAATATATTTCTTATTCTCGAAGTGCTTCATTTGCATCCAATTTGTCCATAACATAACTTATAACTCAATTGAAAAATTGTGGAAAGAGACAAAATCGATACCAAAATACATGACATACCCAAATACATGACATACCTAAATACATGACATACCTGAATACATGACATACCCAAATACATCATATACCCAAATACATGACATACCCAAATAAATGACATACCCTAATACATGACATACCCAAATACATGACATATCCAAATACATGACATACCTAAATACATTACCGCTCCATTTCCTTTTTACATTTTTGCAGTTTACATTACCAGGCAAAGTTCTCTTTGTAGGAAGTCAGCTTACAGTCCACATTTTAGCAAAGTACTAAGACTGTGTGGTCGTTGTGATAATTGAATTGGAGTGGCATAAATCGCACGAACAATTGCCAATGAGAACAGGGGAGATTAATGTATAATTAATTATTAAATATCGTTTTTAACTCAAATTAAGCCTTCATTGATTTTTATTTGTTAATTATATATCGGTAACACATTCCGATATTGTGATAACTTTTCATTATAATTTTATTTTATGTAATTCTATATTTTATAGACTACTTTGTAAATGAACAGTTTGTAGTAAGACAGGATGTGGATGTAAATGAACATGAGCGACTGTCGAACGTTTTACTGAGACACAAATTAAAGTAGAGGAACAACACTTTTATCTCTCATTATGTAATGTTAGTTTCTTGTACATTAATGTACAGAATAATACACTAGTGGACACATTAACAGAGGAAAGGAACGGGGTCAATCTAAATATCCTCTGTGTGATCCCTTAAGTATAGAGACATGAACTAATTTATACTCTGTTGAGTACAAACCCTTCATAAAGGTACAATATATTACCCTTCGGGAGCATCTGATCATTTCAAAGCATCAAAGCTATCTGTGTAATATTTCATCGAACTTTGTGCGTGTTTTTGTTCATTGTCTTTGTCCCAACTGTATTGTCTGTCATTCTTTAGCTTGCGGCTTATGATTGAACTTTATAATTAAATTGTCTAAAAGTTGCTCATCAATCTTAGTTTTTAAGAAAATGGGTGCCTTATTCTAAGCTCTATCTCAATTCCATTTGGGTGTGTTATTAAACGAGAGATTGAATCAATAAAGTATAACACTACACTGTTAATTGCAAAATATAAAATCACATCTTCTGGTAGGGATCATCTTAGATTTCCAATGAATCGAGTGAGTGAGTGAGTGAGTGAGTGAGTGAGTGAGTGAGTGAGTGAGTGAGTGAGTGAGTGAGTGAGTGTTGTTTAGCGCCAATTAAGCAATTTTGCACCTGTATCATGGCGAGATCAAGTTAATTTATAATGAGGTGATGATGAGGTCCACTTTCTACTAGACCAACACGCCCATTTAGATCATTAGTGCTAGCTCACTGAAACTACAGTCGACGGTTAAACATGTCGCCTCACTCGGACACAGTATCCTGATTTCGATCGAACCAGTCTTTGTTCTTTCTCCTTAATGCTGCGTGCTTAGCGGATGAAGCAACAAATACTAGTGTTTGGTTGGATCCGACCGGGGCTCGAACCCGCGATCTACCGCACTCGAGGCACGCACGCCAAATATTACGCCACCGATGCGGTTCCAATAAATTGAAGAACTCACCAAATTTGCAGTCATACAAAATAGGATTTCTGCCAAGTACATGGAGAAGACGTTTAAAATGTTCGTCCACCAGACAGCAGCATTGGTCCTATCAGTGATGATACATTTCTTAGTGGACAGAAAGTCACACATAACTTTGTGGATGATGAATTAACATATCTAATAATTGTGATTCCAATAGATGTTTTGGACATTCTTAATTTGATCCTGAAATTATACACCTATTTACGTTAGTTATCGTAGGAGTTATATCCCTTACAACGGAAAACGGAAACAGAAAGGACAGTGAATTCCTGCATTTTCGTTCTTACATTTTGCAGATATATAAACATTGTACAAAAATAGAATATACATGTAATCGTATAGCAGATAAACAATTCAAATAATATTACAACATTAAACTTTGTACAGATTATTGGAAAATAGTTAATATTTCCATTCAATTTTGCATGAAGTGTGACCCTTTAACCCGCCTTAAATGATTGATTGATTGATTGATTGATTGATTGATTGATTGATTGATTGATTGATTGATTGATTGATTGATTGATTGATTGAAACTAAATACAAACTACCACAGGTTTATTTTCAAAAATCCCCTTTAAATATGATCAACAATCACGTTGATTGCAATGCAATCCTACAATGGAATTCACCTCGGCCACCATAAATGAATATATCTACTATAAATTCAGTTTTATCTAATCAGTTTATATTACGAAATACAAACCAAAACTTGAAATAACATTACTAAACATGTAAATATCGGTCATGAATTATTTTATTTTGCAAATAGAGTGAAAACTGTCTAAACCGAACCTCCTTGTGAGCAACTTTTGTGCTCTGAATAGACAGATGTTTGGTTTATACAAGTTAAATTAACAAATATTTCTTACACATGGACTTTATATAAAGTTTAGATTATACAGGATTCTGTTTCCACCAGGGTTCGGTTTAGATAGGCTTCACTGCTTATTATTCTGCAATTCTGTAATTTTGAGTACAAATATATAAAAAAAGTGTTATTTAGTGATAGTCATGAACCAATTAGAACTTTACTGGTACCTGATTATTGCAGAGCAACGGTAAAAAAACAATATGAGTATGGGCCTTTTGACATTGCATGACATGCACAAACATGCCAACATTATCCATCAGAAAAAAACTAATTTGTACCGCTTCGGAAGAGTGCAGATAAATCACTGTTTTACTATAATGTTTCTAAAGATCTTACAAATGAATTTACATTTTTCCCGGATTAGCTTAATGGTGTTTAACGCCACTTTATATAATATCTCAATTATATCGTGCCAGTCAGTTTTATTGGTGGAGGAAACCGGAGTACTCAGATAAAACCACCGACCTGTCCAAATTCACCTTCAAACTTTATCACATAACGTTGTATCGAGTACACCTTGCCATGAGCGGTTTCGAACTCACAACTTTAGTGGTGAAAAGTACTGATTGCATATGCAGTTGTTATTCCAACTACCATACGATCACGACCACCACGAGCCTTATATGTTCCCATATTGTTCCCACATTTTGTATTTGCTTACATGATAATCTCCTACATATAACAAATCATGATTGTAGTCATTGATATCATGTAACAGAACTAATTGTAAAATTATTAAATTTTAGATTAAAAGTATGACAACATCGAACCAATCTGACGAAAAGTTTTGCTCATTCTGTGACCCTTCACCAGTTAAAGCAATAGCTTGGTGTTCCGAATGTGATGATTTTTTGTGCTCCGATTGTCTAAAACAACATAAATCTTCAAAGTTATTTAAAAATCATTCAGCCATGTCATTGGAGGACTACAAAGAATTACCAACTGTTGTGCAAGCCATGAAGTACCAGTGTGAAGATCATGATGAACCACAGCAGATGTACTGTCCTGTACATAACCGTCCATGTTGTATTAGGTGCGTTCTGACGGCACATAAAGAATGCTCTGGTGTTGCTCCGATAACAGATTTTATCTCGAATGTCAAATCATCACCGGCTATGTTGGATCTAGAACAAACTCTCAAAGACCTCAGTTCTTTCGTTAAAAGAATTACAGATGACAAAAAGGAAAATATACAAGAAATTCTAACCCGGAAAAAAGAAATATGTGAAGAAATTCACAAAATACGAAAATCTTTAAATGATCACATCGATCAGCTTTATTA
>MJUT01024260.1:37270-69004 GCA_002080005.1 Gigantidas platifrons
CACCATTATTTATTATTATTTAGTTTTTTTAACGATTGCCTGGATTTTTTTCAGACTATACTTCATTAACAAGATCTTTATGTTTTCTTTTTCAGTTTTTCAATATCCAGTTTTCGTGTTATCTTCAGCTGAGTGGTAATTAATTACTTCATTGTTGTAGGCACAATAGGCCGTGCTCACAGGGTGTGCAGACAGGGGTTTCCAGAAACCTCTGTCGTCACACCATGTGAACACAGGCTATTGTTCTTATAGCAATACAATAATTCATAGAAAGACAGTTTCAAAGATAGAAAGCGTATGGTTTAACAATAGACCTTGGGTGTAATTCCATATACCAAATAGAAATAAACAAAAAAAATTATCACTTTCGAGATTGTGAGATCTTAAAAATCAACAATACAAAAACCGGATCAATTAATCCTCGTTAGTAATAGACTAACTAGGTAAGTAAATAGAATAAATTATGTTGGTTGTTGACCATTGTTTAAAGGATTTTCATCACAAAAGTAGCATTTGCATGATGTTTATTTTAAAAAGTATCATACATGTATAGTGTATATATCAATAATTTAAAATATATCTGAAAATATAAATTACTGTCCGATTTCTATTTTATAAAATAATACAATGACCAAATGAAATGCGACAAACAATGATCTATAAAACACTACACAGAAAACTAAAGATCAAGGAATGCGAATTACTCTAACATCCGGGATGAACTCGTGTGCTCAGGAAAGGTAGGTAGTTCCTGCTCTACTACTGTCATCCGTCGTGTTACTCTTGTTACAAACCCAGAGATAAATCATGAATTAGAAGAGGATCGGATTGCGAGTACGACAAATGGAACATATATGTGGTAATTTGTGACAGATATTGTCCGCAACGGTTAAGCAAGTCATGTTGGCGACTGTAGAATCATCGAAGTAATGTCTTCAGCTTAACCACAAGGGACACTTAGTTTAATAGTTTCCTTGTTAGCAGCGACCCTCTATCATGAAAATCATGATATGAATAGAACACAAAACTCTGGAATAGCATTGCAACGGCGAGATGTATATATATGTCCATATGCAGGTATTAAATGGGCTAACAAGCGGACCACTGATCTCTGAAAATAGGATCGAAACATGAGAAGTCCACGGATGCAGACAACGAACAACTAATTTTGAATGCTATCACGTGTAACCATAATAATCAATATGATCACGTGACTTGGTATGAGTAGTAAGCTTGACCAACTTCCTGATTGATTTGAGAATAGTTTGATTGAATAAAAGACAAGATAAAGGTAATTTTGTATTAAATTTAGTTTTAAAATGTTTTCACTTATACTAATTGCATTTAAAATTATAGTTTGACACGAGAATTAATTTTTATTATCTTTTTACAGAATGGTGTACTTTCTTTAAAATAGCATTTGTGTTGACTTTATGGCAGTGAAACTGTATTATACCAGCCCAGTGTGTAAATCATCAAAAATGATATAAAAATAAAGTAAAACAAAATAGCTGGATTTGTTTTAGTCTTCATGGTCTATATTTATTTTTCATTTTTATCACAATGCAAGGCCTGGAAGCAAAAGAATATTTTTGTTGTTAAGTATTGTACTGTCAACATAATATTACCTGGACAGGTAGAGTTTTCTGTCTTTGATTTTATGTCATACATGATATTTATGATATGGGTTATGGTGTTTAACGCCACTCTAATATATTTGTTGTTGTTGTTAAGTTTATTATATTATTGTCAGTATAGCATTAGAACTATATGTGATTAATTTTATGTCGTACATGATATGTGTGGTCTGTTTTACATATAAGTAGTGAACAATAAATTAAATGTCAAGTTCATGTGCGACATATTGAAGAACATTGAAGACCTTTCTTTATTAATACACGTGTGTAAATAATCACAAAGACCACACAAATGTTTGTCTTAATCCTAATCCGGTCCTTTCCTCATTCATTATTGATCACGGGGCTTGTAACAACAATAAGATGACGGGTGTCACTAGAGCAGCAGGAATTGCCTACATTTTCGGAGTTCACTTCCAGTTTTATTTGTGGGTTCTTGGTGCCTGATCTTTAGTGTTCTATGTAGTGTTTTGTTAATCATTGTTTGTCCCTTTTCTGTTGACCATTGTATTGGGTTTCCTTCGATTTGACGCTTTTGATTACATATTTGGCATGTTCAAACTTGTTGTCCTTATTATTGCACCGCCCCACAATAATACGTGTGTATTTCACGTGACCTTAGAAAAATTCAATGTAGAGGATCATTTAAACTGTGTAAATTGAACCCTGTAAAATAGCTTTCAAGACCAGGGATTTCAGCCAATCTTTGTAGATCCATTATAAGATTAACTGATATGCTATCATGGGGGTCGACACATATATTTTGGCTGTTAATCATCAGAACATGTAAATATGCCTTATTCTTCATTTTCTATATTTATTTTTCATTTTTATCGCAATACAAGGTCTAGAAGCAAACGAATATTTTTTTGTTAAGTTAATTATATTACTGTCAACACAACATTACCTGGCCAGGTAGAGTAACATGTGATTGATTTTATATCGTGCATTATATTCATGGTATGTTTTGCATATAAGTAGTGATCCATAGACTAAATGTCAAGTTCAAGAGTAACATGTAAAGATAGTTAATGAAATTTCTGATACAATCAGTTCGGTTGAGATCTAAAAGTTTTCCTTAGGGCATTTAACTATTTATTAACCCTTTGCGAATATTGAGATACAATTGGCAATGTGACAAAAATCAAAACACTAGATAACAGGTTTTTGAAACAGGGTGACGCAGTAGTTCTAACATCATAAGATTATCGTTCCCAATTTATACCCATTGAAATATTTCCTGATCTGAATCAATCTAAGCCAAGTTACATTTCATGAGATGATGATGATGATGAACTTTTTATTAGATCAACACGCTTCGTTGGATTTTAACAGAGCTAGCTCAATGAAACAACAGTCCGGGGGTAGACATGTCGCTCATATATCAAGCTTCCTTGTAGAAATTGAGATCATGTAACAAAGGTAATTGTAGAATTATTACATTTTAGATTAAAAGTATGGCAACATCGAACCAGTCTGATGAAAGGTTTTGCTCATTTTGTGACCCTTCGACAATTAAAGCAATGGGTTGGTGTCCCGAATGTGATGAATTTTTGTGTTCCGATTGTCTAAGACATCATAAATCTTCCAAAACTTCAAAAGCTCATTCAACCATGTCATTAAAGGATTACAAAGAATTACCAACTGTTGTCCAAACCATAAAGCACCATTGAGAAGATCACGATGAACCACACCACATGTACTGTCCTCTACATAATAATCCGTGTTGTATTAGATGCTTTCTGAAGGCACATAAAGAATGCTCTGGTGTTGCTCCGATAACATATTTTATCTCGAATGTCAAATCATCACCAGCTATGTTGGATCTAGAAGAAACTCTCAAAGATCTGGGTTCTTTCGTAGGAAGACTTACAGATGACAAACAAAATAATATACAGGAAATTCAAATTCAACGAAAAGAAATATGTGAAGAAATTGACAAAATACGAAAATCTTTAAATGACCACCTCGATCAATTACAAGATACATTGATCGGAAGTATAAATAAGACTGTTGATGACGTCACTCTACAATTAGGTGACGTAAAGTACAGTTTGACAGAAATAGAAAATAGGACGTCAGATATTACATTGGAATTTAACAGAATAAAAGAGCATGCGTCTGATTTACAAACATTTTTAAGCTTACATCATTTCATTTCTAAAGCAAACGATGAAGAAAAAAAGGTTGAAGCATTAGGCAGCGAGGGAAAATTCAATCATAAAACTGTTATATTTACTGCAAGAATTGATGACATTATCAAGATGAAATCGATTGGTGATGTTGGTGTCGATGATATTAAAAGTCATGTCGCTTATGTCAAGGAAAAGGAAAAACAAGCACAAATCGTAGGACGGTTAACGAGAAGAACAAAGGATAGAGTCAATTTGAAGCTTTTAAAAGAAATTGATGTGAAGGTTGGAAACCCATCTAACATTATAACTGGCTGTTCTATCTTAGATAACGGGAAAGTACTTTTCTCTGAATACAATATAAATGAATACATAGATCGTCTGACATTGAAAGACGGTGATGGTAATTTCATTCGCACCGCTGAAGGACCATTCTACGATATAACTAGTATCGATGCAAACACGATAGCTGTGTCTACTGGTACATGTATAAGTATTGTTAATATTGACACAAACAGCACATTACACAAACTTAAGAACAATCGTGTTTGTTATGGAAATACACATTGTGATGGTATACTTTATTATTGTATTAATTATGAAGGCATTCGAATGTTCGACTTGCGGGAAAAATCCAATCAACTCTTGATTCCAACAAAAGATATAGGTCGATGTTCATATATTTCATGTGACGGCAATATATTATTTTACACGTCTGACACAGAAACCGTAAGATGTTGTGATATGAATGGAAATGAAATCTGGAGATTTCAAGACACTTCACTTTTACGCTCCCCGCGGGGTGTTGTCGTAGATAACCATGGCTTCGTGTTTGTGGCTGGAGAACAATATGGAAACATAGTGGTGATATCACCAGATGGAAATTCATCAAAGGAGGTATATCAGATTTCAAGTCCAAGAGCAATGTGTTATGATAAAAATGAGAATAAAATAATTGTATGTCACTCAGACAACAAAGCATCCTGGTTCCAAATATCTGTAGACTTATAGATCCTGTACAAATATGTACAAGCCATAAACTTGAATGTAATTATAAATAAGTAGCTGTAAATAAAATATAATTCAAAATAAGTTTCTTCTTTTTTGTCCTGTAGTCAGATGATTTTAACGACATTTCACAGTTCTGTGTGATTCATTTTGATGTCACGTTTGTGATAATTAATGGATCTCCCCTCTAGATCCTTACTTGGTTCAAATAATTTAGTAAGTATTTATAAGACAGAAACATAGAGTAATGAGGTTATTTATCTAAGTATCCTGAAGTGATTTGGAGATATAATTTGACTGAAAATGTCAGCCATCTTTATGTACAATTTTACCTTTTTTAAAGTTTGATGTGTTGAAATGTATACACAGTTGTCTTTCCTTTCATATATTATTACACATAGTTTACCTAGTTCTATATTGAAGTCTACAGATTGATGAATTTGTTCATATCAGATATACAGTAGATAACATATTTGATTAAAGGTTTTATAAAGTTGCAAGTTAAAAAAGTGGTGCTCTGTAAAGCCAACATTGAGGTTGGTTTGGAATTAACTGATTAAACACCGCCACATGTTTGTGCCTGTCTCAAGTCATGAGTTAAATTTGAACCTGATACGTCATGGTCGATTTTGTTGTCAATGCGTTGAGGTCAGAGGTGATTGTTCGTTTTGTTCATATTGGTGAAATTGTTGATCATCACTGCTTAATCTTTCTTATCATAACTTGATCCGAATAAATATCAATGAAGATATTACGATATCAGTGAACCTTGAAATATAGGTCACAACAGCTTTTCAAAAACTGATACTTCAGAATGCATGATTCATATTTTCTCACTCATTTTAATCATGTAGTAATGAATTCCAGGGACAATCAGTGCATATCACCACTAGCATTGTGATTTTTTTCCCGTTCAGGCGAGGTATACTCGATGCAACATTATGTGATAAAGTTTGTCAGTGACTTGAGACAGATCGGTGGTTTTCTCCGGGGACTGCGGTTTCCTCCACCAACAAAACTGACCACCACAATATACCTGAAATATTTTTGAAAGTGGTGTTCAATATCATAAACAAAATCCAACCCAACTATCAATTATGGGGACCATAAAATGTTAAACAAAAGTTATTTTCTCATTTGACATCTTAGAAACAGTCTTGTTCAGTGGAATCTATCAAACTTTTAGTGTGATGTGACCCTACAAGTGTGGACACACACATATGTCACTAGACATGCGCAACTTCTTTATTATGTGTGGAAACCACATGCATGATCGCATCATTTGGGAACCTATAAAACTATTTTAAACCAATCAATGTGACTGTACAAATCGAGGAAAGTGAGTGGTCATGTGTTTTTGTGTTAGTGGTATCGATTGTGCCTCTTTCTACGACTTTAATTATGGAATTATTCAGACAGTGTGGTATTTTAGAATTGTTCAGACAGTGTGGTACTTTAGAACTGTTCAGACAGTGTGGTATTTTAGAATTGTTCAGACAGTGTGGTATTTTAGAATTGTTCAGACAGTGTGGTATTTTAGAACTGTTCAGACAGTGTGGTAGTTTAGAATTGTTCAGACAGTGTGGTATTTTAGAATTGTTCAGTATTTCTTTGTTTTTCATTTTATTACTATTAAATACAAAGTGTCGACGTGAGTAACACAGCAGATGCCACTAATGAAGCAGGACAGTATTACTCTTCCTGATCACCTTCGCTTAACACTGGTTTTCAGTGGGGTTTGTGTTACTCCATCTTTAATACTTTTTGTGTATTGTTTTGTGGACAGTTCTTTGTTTTAATACCTTTTCTTTTGGTGATTTGTAATATCAGCCTTTACTAGATTTATGGATTCTGGTTACCTCTGTGGGATGTATGCGATATACACCTCTAATTATTTAGTTGAGGGACATTATTTTCTATTTTTGTCATATTATTTACCATGTAAAACGATACAAAAATGATTGTATTACATAACTTAAAAAAGGGGGAAAAAGACACTTGCAAATACATCGGTAAACCAGAAACCGCAAAAATTACTATTCAGTGAAAAATAATACTTTTATAGTATATATCGGAAAGTGAAATTAAATGAATGGTCTGGTTTCTTTTTGTTACTTATTAAGGAGATCCTAGATAAATTCTACTTCTTCCGAATAAAGAAACAAATCGGTGAGAAAAGCGGCTGGGTTAGTACCCATAAAAATGTCGACTGTCTGTTGAAAAACACTTCCACCAAACAACAAATGTGTTGCAAATAAAAAAACAAACTCGAGATTGTGATGATGTCAGCTCTTCGCCTGTTTAAGCAGAAAAAAGTGATAACTGTATACGTAGCCGTGTGTGACATAGAGATATATCTACCTTTGGAGTAACCTTCATCAAGTATGGTCGAAGTCAAAAGATCGGTAAGCCGAATAATGTTAAAATCTTTGGTGCAATAAAACCAAGTGGCATAAACAGCATAGCCAAAATCAGCTACGGTCACTTATTCCTGAGGGGGGAGGGGAAACATTAGTTCTATTAATAATTACATTATTTAGGAACTGTAAATTACAATAACAAATATATCTAATAAACCATGCAAGCACAAAAACATTGACTACTTGGCGTATGATTCTCTCTGGGACTAATAGTCCACCAGCACAGGTATCCAGTGATATTAATCAAATGTAAATAACATATATAGTGTGCCGTGCGAAGCGTTTCTGGAATAACATTTTGCAAGTGTTCAAAAGCAGACAAGTTAGCAACTGTAGGTAAGTATGTATGTCAAATGTTATTAGAGGGCATTTTGAGTGAGTGAGTGAATGAGTGAGTTTTGCTTATTCAACACCAGTTGAGTATTTTCCAGCTTTATGTTGATGAGAATGCGTTTTTTGTACTAGACTGTTATGTTTAGTGCTAGTTCACTAAAACAACAGTTAATATGTAAACACCTCGCTCTACCTGGACACAATATTCTGATTCCAAACCAACGATAATATGTGCTAACTCTTTAATATGTATGCTTAGCCCATAAATAGCAAATACAAAAATAACAATGAATATACATGTACTATTTGACTAGACCCGTCTGGAATTGAATCCAAGATCTTCCGCAATGTACTCCAACATGGTAACCACTACATCATCGAGATGAGTGGATATTCCCACAGGTAAAATAGGAGATGATTCCAACCATTAGAAAATGCCGACTTTCAACTGGAAACCATAGACCACTGTTGCTTATTTAGGTGCTACTGCAAGCTTTGTCCATTACTTGCAAAGTGCGTGGAATTATACAAAACATGCAGCATTCATATATATAAAGAGATTGAAGATACCAAAGAGATAATCAGAATCCGTTTATCGAAGAACAGACAACACAATGGCCAAAAGAAAAAGGACAAAAGGACAAACAATGATCTACAAAGCATATACATAAAACTAAAGATCAAGTCACATGAACCCCACTAAAAACCGGGGTGAACTCATGTGCTCCGTAAAGTTAAGCAGTTTCTGTTTCACTAGTGGTACCCGTCGTGTTAATCTAGTTACAAACCTTGGTCACTTGAGCGAGTTTTCTATTTGGTATATCAGAAACAATCAGCAGAAGGCCACATTGTTTCCATTAAAGGCGGTCATATTGTACGACGAGTTGGATTGTCCAACACAAATTTGGCAGGATACTCTTTCCCAATGCTTATCTAACGACGTTTAATGGTTATAGAGAATATACTTTAGTATGACAAAAATACTTTCCATGTAATCAATTCTAAGAAAAACTCTAAAAAAAAAGCTGATTAACTATTAATTTCGTCATAAAAATCTCTGCTTCAAAAATATACTTTTTTTCATTAAAACATACAATTAATATTAACATTAATATATATTATTTCATTCTACGTTCTGGTGAGTGACCCATTCACAGAATCACTCTACGATATAACCAGCATCGATACAAATCCAATAGCCGGTTGTTGTGATTAAATTTATAGGTATCGTTAATATTGACACACACAACATACTACACAAAATTAAGAACGATAGATATTGCTATGGAATTACTCACTATGATGGTAAACCTTATTATTGTACGCGGAGAGCACTCGACGCAAGCTCGTTAACAGTTGCAAACTTTTACAAGACATATGGTTTGGACTGTTTTGCAACTAGTGGAGTAGGAACTGCTTACCCTTCCGGAGCACCTGAATTCATCCCCTGTTTTAAGTGGTGTTTGTTTTACTCGATCTTGTTTTTTTGGGTATGTTTTGTAGATCGTTGATGGTCATTTTGTCCTTTTTCTTTTGGCCAATGTGTTGTTTGTTTTTCTTCGAATTATGGATTTTGATTACTCCTTTGGTATCTTTTGTCCATTGTGTTGTCTATTCTCATATTCTGATTACCCCTTTGGTATCCTCAAACTCTTCTTGTGTTCAAGGATTCTAAAAGTAGATTGTCGCTCTTGATATCGGTTGGCATAGTAGAACATTACTGTTAAAACTTCCTTTTTATAATACCACAGTCAAGATCAACCTATAGTTTATTCATCGGAAGCTGTAGTTCAGATGTCAAGTCAATCAAATATATATATCCGACAACTTAAAGACATAATTTGTGTATTATAGTATAAACAATATTTATATAAGTACAGAATGGATAAATGGCCAGAAACTTTGAATGTTATCAGCTTAACCAAAATAATCAATATGATCACGTAACTTGGTATGAGTAGCTGCTTTGCAGAGCTTCCGTCTAGATTTTAGGATATTTTGATTGAAAAAAAGACAAGATAAAGGTAATTTTTTATTGATTTATTTTTCTGAAATGTTTTCATTTATACTAATTTAATATAAAATAATTAGTTTGACACGAGAATTAATTTTTATTTTCTCACTAATGAGACAGCACAGTTCCTATTTTTAGCCGTGTGAGATATCCTTTTCTCACTCCATGGACAAAGTAGTCCACAATTTTCCCTTTCTGAGATTTTTCTGTCTTACCCCACCCCCTGGATGAGACAACCTACACGACCTTTTCCCCGCAAAATTAGTCAAAACTGTGTCCACTTCGTGAGCCTTCGTGTGATTAATTGACTGATTTGGACAAAATAATCAGTACTTGTGTTGAAATTCAATATAAATAAATGAATGGTTCAATTTTATTACCTTTAAATCCTACAAATTGTCGTAAATAAACCCAAATACTGCAATCCTCAAATCGGCGTCCAATTCTCAAATATATGGCCGTTTTTCACTTTCTCAAATCGACGTCCAATGACGTCACTGATGTATACTTCAAATGACGTCAAACCCGTTAGGACATGGTTTTGAAAGAAGGGACAAGACTAGAGTACATTGTACATTGTTTTACGTCCTTTTACGCGTTGTTCAATATTTTTATTGTTAAAACTGGTTTATTCCTTTGAAAAACAGTTATTGATGAGACATTTCTATTGTTAAACTGTTGATTTTGTTTACAATACAATTATTCTATTTAACGGCGTATTATTAATCAATAATCAATCAGAGAGCAGTAAATCGGCCATTTATTACGTCACGGAATGCGCACTCCAGAAAATTAATCCGCAAGGTAAACAAAACAAAACACACGATCAGCTGTTTGTGAATCGGAATCATGGGATGAGAAATAGAATCAAATACCGTCAAAAGTGCAAGACGGGGAAATCTCAGACACCCTCGGGTAAGATTCATGTCGTCTCTGACTCGGGAAACCCTCGTCAGAGACGACTGGAATCTTACCCTCGGGTGTCTGAGATTTCCCCGTCTTGCACCCTTGCTGGTGTTAGATTCTATTTGTCTGAACCCGTGGGTGAGATAAGAATTTCACGCTACTTTTCCCGCAAAAATGTTACGCTTCGCAAAATGTCATTGTATCAATGCAATCGCTTAAATATTTACGTTTTGTGTATTTATCTAGTCAGTCACTTATCAACTGCCCCCGAAAATTAGGCTACAATAGAAACATGCATCCCTTTCATCAAAAACACACGCTTACACACATTAAGGGGAATAACTTTGTTTGTTACATCGTCTGCTAAAATTGCATAGCTGTCAAATAAAAATATCCTTTTGTTAAATTAGTGAGAAAAAAATCAAACACCTGTAAGAGGGCAAGACATAAAAATATCAGACACCAGCGGGAAAGATTTCTATTGGTCTCCAACTCGGCGAGTCTCATTGGAGACCAGAAATATTTCCCTTGTGTGTCTGAAATTTTTCCGTCTTGCCCTCTTACCGGTGTTAGATCCTTTATATCTTTTTACAGAATGGTGTACTTTCCTTAAAATAACATTTGTGTTGACTTTATGGCAGTGAAACTGTATTATACCTTGCTTTAGTGTTAATTTTCTATATCTATTTTTCAATTTGATCACAATACAAGGCTTGGTAGCAAAACATATTTCTGTTGTTAAGCATTGTACTGTCAACATAATATTACCTGGCCAGGTAGAGTTATCTGTCATTGATTTTATGTCATACATGATATTTATGGTATGGGCTATGGTGTGTAACGCCACTCTAATATATGTTTTGCTGTTAAGTTTATTAAATTATTGTCAGTATAACATTACCTGGTCAGGTAGAATTATATGTGATTGATTGTATGTCGTACATGATATTCATGGTCTGTTTTACATATAAGTAGTGATCCATAAACTAAATGTCTAGTTCAAGAGTTACATATACTACACATTGAAGAACATTGATTTTTTTTTATTAATACAAATGTTGATAAGCACAAAGACCACACAAATGTTTGTCTTAATCATAATCCGGTCCTTTCCTCGTTCATTATTGATTTGCAACAGCAATAAGATGACGGGTGCCAATAGAGGAGCAGGAATTGGTTACATTTCCGAAATTCACTCCCGGTTTTATTTGTGGGTTCTTTTTGCTCGATCTTTAGTTTTCTATATATTGTTTCGTAGATCATTGTTTGTCATTTTTCTGTTGGCCATTGTCTTGGTTTTTCTCCGATTTGCGGCTTTTGGTTACACCTTTGGCATTTTCAAACTTGTAGTCCTTTTTAATGCGCGGCCCCACAATAACACGGGTGTATTTCATGTGACCTTAGAAAAATCCAATGTAAAGGATCATTTATACAAAGGGTAAATTGAACTAGTTTAAAAGAGCTTTCAAGACCAGGATTTTCAACCAATCTTAGTAGATCCATTAAAAGTTTAACTGATAAACTATCATTGTGGTCGAAACATATATTTTGGCTGTTAGTCTTAGTCATCATTTTCTATATTTATTTTTCATTTTTATCGCAATACAAGGTCTAGAAGCAAACGAATATTTTTTTTTTGTTAAGTTAATTATATTACTGTCAATACAACATTACCTGGCCAGGTAGAGTAGAGTAATATGTGATTGATTTTATGTCGTACATTATATTCATGGTATGTTTTACATATAAGAAGTGATTCATAGAATAAATGTCAAGTTCAAGAGTAACATGGAAAGATAGTTAATCAAATTTCTGATGCAATCACTTCGGTTGAGATCTAAATGTTTTCTATGTAGTGTTTTGTAGATCTTTGTTTGTCCTTTTTATTTTGCCCGGTTGTATTGGTTTTCCTTCGATTTGCGACTTTTGATTACACCTTTGGCATTTTCAAACTTGTTTTCTTTATTAATGCGCGGCACCACTATAACACGGGTATATTCCATGTGACCTTAGACCAATGCTATGTAAAGGATCATTTATACACTGTGTAAATTGAACCCGTTGAAATATGTTTTTAGACAATCTTAGTAGATCCATTATAAGCTTAACCGATATAATATCATGGTGGTCAACTATTGGGTTACATTCTATATAGTGTAAATTGAACCCGTTAAAATAGCTTTCGAAACCAAGATGTTTTAGCTTAACTGATATCTGATATACTATCATGGTGGTCAAAACATATATTTTGGGGTGTTAATCTTCGGAACATGCAAGAAATGTTGTTAAGTTAATTATGGTACCGCCAGCATAGCATTACCTAACCAGGTAGAGTTACCTGTGACTGATTTTATGTCGTACATAATATTTATATTTCGTTTTGCAAAAAGTAGTGGTCCTATAGACTAAAAGTCAAGTTCAAGAGTAACATGTAAAGATCGCTAATCAAATTTCCAATACAATCAGTTCAGTTGAGATCTCAAAGATTTTCTTCCCCGGTATTTAACTAGTTATTAGCCCTTTGTGAATGTTGAGATACAAATAAACAATGTGACAAAATCAAAACACTAAATAACAAGTTTCTGAAAGAAGCAGTTCTCACATAATAAGATGATAGTTTCCAAGTTATACCCATTAAAACATCTCCTGACCTGATTCAATCTAAGGCAAGCTACATTTCATGAGATGATGATGTTGAACTTATAATTAGATCAACACGCTTCATTGGATATTTACAGAGCTAACTCAATGAAACAACAGTCCGGGGGTAGACATGTCGCTCATATATGAACCTTCCCTGTAGAAATTGATATCATGTAACAAAGGTAATTGTAGAATTATTACATTTTAGATTAAAAGTATGGCAACATCGAACCAGCCTGATGAAAGATTTTGCTCATTTTGTGACCCATCGCCAATTAAAGCAATTGGTTGGTGTCCCGAATGCGATGATTTTTTATGTTCCGATTGTCTAAGACATCATAAATTTTCCAAAACTTCAAAAACTCATTCAACCATGTCATTAGAGGACTACAAAGAATTACCAACTGTTGTCCAAGCCATGAAGCACCATTGTGAAGATCACGATGAACCATACCACATGTACTGTCCTGTATATAACCGTCCATGTTGTATTAGGTGCGTTCTGACGGCTCATATAGAATGCTCTGGTGTTGCTCCGATAACAGATTTTATCTCGAATGTCAAATCATCATCGGCTATGTTGGATCTAGAACAAACTCTCAAAGAACTGGGTTCTTTTGTTAAAAGCCTTAGAGATGACAAAGATGAAAATATACAAGAAATTCTAACCCGGAAAAAAGAAATATGTGAAGAAATTCACAAAATACGAACATCTTTAAATAACCACCTCGATCAGTTACAAGAAATATTGATCGGAAGGATAAATAAGGCTGTTGATGACGTCACTTTACAATTAGGTGACGTAAAAACTGTTTGACAGAAATAGAAAATAAGACGTCAGATGTTACAATGGAATTTAACAAAATTAAAGAGCACGCGTCTGATTTACAAACATTTTTAAGTTTACCTCATTTGGTTTCTAAAGCAAGCGATGAAGAAAATAATGTTGAAAAATTAGGCAGCGCGGGCAAATTCAATCGTAAAAGTATTATATTTACTGCAAGAATTGATGACATTATTAAGATGAAATCGATTGGTGATGTTGGTTGCGATGATATTAAAAGTGATGTCTCTTATGTCAAAGAAAAGGAGAAGCAAGCACAAATCGTAGGACTGTTATCGAGAAGAACAAACGATGAGCAAGCGCAAATTGTAGGTCAGTTAACGGGAAGAACAAGCAATGATATCATCTTGAATTTTATAAAAGAAATAAAGGTGAGAACTGAAAATCCAACTAACAGGCTAACTGGTTGTTCTATCTTAGATGATGGAGAAATTCTTTTCTCTGAATACAATTTCCATGATAACACAGATCGTGTGACATTGAATGACAGTCATGGTAATTTCATTCGCACCATATCAGCATTAAATCCCTCTGAAGGTCCATTCTACGATATAACCAGCATCGATGCAAACACGATGGCTGTTTCTACTGGTACATGTATAAGTATCGTTAATATTGACACACACAACATGCACACAAATGGGAACAACGATCATACATGCTATGGAATTACTCACTGTGATGGTAAACTTTATTATTGTAGCTATAATGAAGGAATTCGACGGTATGACTTGAAGACAGGAATCACTAAATTCTTGGAGACCAATACCGATGAATGGTTTATTCCAACGAACATGGGTCAATTTTCATATATTTCCTGTGACGGAAATAAATTGTTTTACAAGTCAGACAGAGAAGCCGTAACCTGTTGTGATATGAATGATAAACAAATCTGGACATTTCAAGACACTTCACTTTTACGCTCACCACGGGGTGTTGTTGTCGATAACCAGAGTTTTGTGTTTGTGGCTTGTGAAAAATCTGGAAACATAGTGGTGATATCACCAGATGGAAATTCAGCAAAGGAGGTATATCATATTTCAAGTCCAAGAGCAATGTGTTATGATAAAAATAACAATGAAATAGTTGTATGTAACACAGGAAAGAGGGTATTCTGGTTCCAAATAGAATAAGACCCTATACAAATATATGTAGACGTATAGATCCTGTACAAATATATACAAGCCATAAACAAAAGATTTACTATAAATATGTAGCTTAAATAAAATATAATTCAAAATAACATTCTCTTTTTGTCCTGTAGTCAGATGATTTTAACGACATTTCACAGTTCTGTGTGATTCATTTTTATTTCACGTTTGTGATAATTAATGGATCTTACTCTAGCCCCTTACTTAGTTCAAATAATTAAGCAATTATTTTTAACATAGCAAAAATGGGGTAATTTATCTAGGAATTCTTAACTGATTGGGGGATATCGTTTGACTGAAAATGTCCGCTTTTTTGACAGCATTTAGCAATTTAAAAAACGTTGAAATGTATACACAGTTTTCTTTTCTTTGTTTACATAGTTTAAAAAAGACCATGAGGATATCAAAAGGGTAATCAGAATCCGTATATCGGAAAAGAACAGACAGCACTATGGCCAAAAGGAAAAGTACTAGAGGACAAACAACGATCTATAAAACATATACATAAGACTAAAGATCGAGTAACAGGAACCCCACTAAGCACTGTGGGCGAACTCAGGTGCTCCGGAAGAGTTAGCAGTTCCTGCTCCACTAGTGGTGTCCGTCGTGTTAATCTCGTTACAAAGCGGGTGATATAGTTTACCTAGTTTTGTATTTTAGTCTACAGATTGATAATTTTATTCATATCAGAAATACATTGTATAAAATATTTAATTATACGCTTATATAAACTTCCATATTTAAAACAAATTAGTTAAACCTACTTTGAGGATGGGTTGCAATCCTTCACATTAACTTGTTTAGCACCTCCACTCTGTTGTTCCTGTCTAAAGCCATGACTCAAATTTCCAAATTCATACCTCGTGCTCGTTTTAATTTCAATGATTTGAGGTGAGGTGTGATTGTTTGTTTTGTTGATATTGGTGAAATTGTTGACCATCACTGTTTAAACTTTCTTACGATAACTTGATCCGAAAAACGAAAGCAATATCAACGAAGATATCACGATATCAGTGAACCTTGAAATACCACAGCTTTTCAGAAAATGATACTTCAAAATGCATGGTAGATATTTCCTCACTCATTTTAATCATGTATTAATGCATACTTCAATTCCAATGACAATCAGTGGATATCACCACTAACGTTGTGAGTTCGAGTCGCATTGAGGCGAGGTGTACTCGATACACCATAATGTCATACAGTTTATCAGTTACTTGTAACAGGTCGATGGCTTTCTCCGGTTTCCTCCAACAATACAACTCCATTCACTGAAGCGATTGTTATTTTACTATGAAGGTGCGAAAAATTGATTATGGCAAAACTGAAAATATCTCTTATGGAAAAAAGTCTGATAGAAAGTTGATCATTGGTGTAAATTTTAGGTAAAGGTAAAAATATTTGTCTCAAGTTCTTTCAGGTATATTAATGGAATCCAGTAAAGTTTAGATTCTTAATTGATATGACATCATCAATATGCTTCTAAGTGAGATTAAAGGCTTTAGTTTCTGTAATCTGTATGTATGATAACTATGTTTTGCATAAACTCTGCCTTATAGAAGTAATTAAGATTGTCAAGGAGAGTGGGATTATGTCTACAAATAAAAACAGTGAAACTAATTAAAGAGAATAATTTATTATTCAATCAAAGATATTGCACACATACTAATTAGCAGGGAACCACCAGTTAAAACTAGTTAAACTGTTTTTATCTTTGAAACTACGGGGATTTACATTACAGTTGGTTTCTGTGTACGATTATTATAAACGGTGATCATCTGAGTTTTCTAATTCAATTAAAAGTACACTTTTTAAGTACCATCCAATTAATTATGTACACTTCCGGTTCAATTCGTTTAGGTTTTCCTGAGACGACTAATTATTGTTATTTAATTTCTTTCAGAACTTATAAACAATGTGCACCTTGTCCTTGGTCAAACTTAGTCCTCCAGTCAGAATAGTGTACATCTCTGATTCATATCAAAACGTATACATTGTACACCGACAATTTAGTGTATATGTATGTACAATGGGTTCAATAAAATTGTGTTGTTTCACAGAAAGTTTATCATATTTTTTCTTATGTCCTGTAGTGAGTCAATCTTGGATTTATGATTAAAAAAAATAACCACACAAATTTTCCAGATGGCCATAAATAAAGTATATTCCTACCAAGTTACAATTTTATCCTTCCTGCGATTTCTGGGAAGAACATATTTGCAAGTGCAACCTACTAGACATCATGATAATAGGCCGTAGTAATTGTGATGAATTCCTGAATGGACTAAAATTCACAAGAACAACGTAATGATGTTGGCCATCAAGTAATATGCAATACATGTCTGATTTATGTAGGGCCACTGCTTTCTGATAAAATAACTGCAATCTGACGCTGACGACAGACAATATAAGGCAAATGTATTTAATAGCTAACGGTCGATGACGACAGACAAAATAAACTGAATGTAATTAATGGTAACCAAAACAATGTCGTGTGTTAGTAATTCCTTAAGATGACTTAAACACTAAAAACAAGTAATATTAAATTGATTGATACAAAGTAGAAGTATAACATTAAGGAACATGTTGTGCAAACATTAATTAACTCTAATGGTCAATTAAAACTTAATTAACACTTACAATGACTTGATGCGTACATGAAATTAACTTATATCTTGAGGTTTAATTGAGATTTATATTTAATTCACGTTTGTGCAAAGTAATCAATATTTTATTTAAAGTAGATCAAGCTAGGGTACGTCAAACCAGTACAATTTCTGCTACCTGAAGCATTATATTTTACCATAGTGTATGTATGATTAGTTAAATATCACACAATCAAAGGGAAGTAATTCAATGTTCAAATCTTAATCTGGAATATTAGTATATTCGATTTGCTCTTTCACTGAGGACAAGTAGACATCTAATTTAATTTACACTAAGCATTTCTGGAATAAACGTCATGAGGTATCTTAAAGGTAAAAGATTGTAAGCCAGATAAATTAAAAGTAATTAAACAATCATTTAGATTTCTTGCTCTCAAAGACGTTTAAATTATTTGTCTTTCCAATCTTTTTATTATGAACGTACATGATGATGATACCAGAAATGCGTCGTGCGCACTAAATTAGATATCTACGTTTATATTATTATCACCATAAGGTTATGAAAATATACAAACAACATGCATGACACCAAACAATTATAACAACAATACAAGCTATAGTGCATTTATCTGTTGTGGTCTACCTCTTGTGTTCTTCCAATATTTTCTCTTGTTGTGTATTGGTGCAATATTAAAAACTAAGTCTGCAATAAAAATGATAAAACTAGCGTGTATTCGAGGGAGGGGAAACATGATAAAATGTTATCTTTGTAAAACAAAAGTATACTAGTTTAACACTTACACTTTAATTCGTTTTGTTTCTTTTGATGAACAAACTTTTTTTTTAATTTGTATTTTGTATCTAGTCAATTTAAGGAGAGATGTTATGGCAGAATCCACCTACGTTTTTAGATACATTAGTAGATTGGATCATTATTCAGTAACACTCGGTCACTTATGTGACAATGCCAATATTCCCGTTCGATTGTTAACCGTTTAACTCGGAAAACCGTGGTATAAATATTACAAATCATTTCGTTTATAGGAATAGTCATAGAAAACACCAAGTGAGCAGTCTTACTCCTAATATCTTTTAAAAATAGATGCTATTTCTTCAGACATGATTAAATGAATGAAATTAATGTTTCAACATATGAAGGTAGGTAACGGTAACATAGATCTAAGTATATTCTAAATAAAATGTTAATATATTAAAAACAACAACATAAGAAGTAAATAGTGTTGATCCCTATATAAGGAAAACACCACATCCGAATCCGTAAAATACATTATTTTTCATGATTTAAAAGGAAATCGCCATTTGAACCTCGCTGTATTTTCTATTTATACCTAATTCAACTTCCAATACTAATATCATTGAATTTGATATACAGACTGGTACAGTGGCATTTAAACAGACAACATACTGTGTATAACTACATGTAATATGTGCTATCCTCAATATATCCTACTGTGACTGTTGGATGAGAGACAGCAATCAATATTAGAATTCTGATATTGACTTATTTTTCAAGTGCATTTATTAACATCTTTGTATTTTTCATATATTGCTAAGGTATATGTTAGGTTTATGCTGTTTACGTCACTTTCAACAATATTTCAGCTATATCGTAGTGATCAGTTTTATTGGTGGAGGAAACCGGAGAAAACCACCAACCTGTCGAAAGTCAATGACAAATTGTATTACATAATGTTGTCTCGAGTACACCGTCTTAAACTAGGATCGAACTCATACCTTTAGTGATTATAGGCACTGAGTGCACCGGTAGTTGTAAATCCAACTACCTTACGATCACGACCACGACGGCCCCTATAAATTGTCAATGGCATTACCTTCTGAAATGATGTTTTAAATGATGATGGTGTATAGTTAAGGTGTTTAGTTTAAAGTTTAAGCATATTTTATTTGCTCAAATGTGAAAAAAGGATAAGACACAAGTTAAACAAACTTGTAAAGTCTTCTCCTATATACAGTAAGATACAATACTATTTGATAGAGCATGCATGTATATAAATGTTTCTTACATAATATGTATAGATTGAACAAAACCAGAGAATGACGAAAGGAATGAGAGATAGGGGTTAGTGGTAATGATGTGTGTGAGTGTTCCCTTGGTGAACTACTAGACCAGAAACCTTTCGGACCTCTTTATTTGTTCAAACACGTGTTTGAAAATAATTAGGTAGCCAGCTGATATTTTGAAACAATGTATGTCTTATATTTGTAAGATGGGAACAATCGATGTAGTACTCCATGTATGTACTGTTTGTTTAACATCGTTGTTCTCCATTATCAGCTTGTAGTAGAGGCTGCCGCAGGAGCCACAGTAGCCGCTACCATGTCGGATAAACTTAAACAAATGGACCCTAGCATGAAAAACATCGGCATCATTTTGATGTGGGGGAAATGTTGATATAGACCGTTTACCTTGGTACACACATGACTGATAAAGAAAGGCAGTCATCAGTGGTATTCATTTCAGTTCACACTAGCATTAAAATAAAATCTGTTTTGAAAACAGAAACATTGCAAACGCATACAACATGGAGTGTTTTCCCATTTAATTCAAACTGTGATGATGATATCTGTAATAATGAAAAAAAAATGATGTCATTGAAGGACACTGTAAGATTTCGTAGTCTCTCTTTAAATTAGTAAAGTGTATAATATATCAACCTTTTGCAAAAATAGTAGCCATTTTGAAATGGGAATTACCCTTATAGAAAATACATTTCAACTTGCGAATTTAAAAAATGTATGCGGATTTTTAAATGTCCAGTTTTCTAAAATATATTTCTTATTCTCGCAATGCTTGATTTACACCCAATTTTCTATAATATAACTAATAATAAAATAAAGGATAAGAAAATACCATTTAAAAGAAAAATTGTACAGAGAGACAAAATCGAATACATGAAGTACCAAAATACATGACATACCCAAATACATGACATACCAAAATACATGAAATAGCCTAATACATGACATACCAAAATACATGACATACCCTAATACATGACATACCCAAATACATGAAATACCAAAATACATGACATACCCAAATACATGAAATACCCAAATACATGACATACCAAAATACATAACATACCAAAATAGATGACATACCCAAATACATGAAATACCCAAATACATGCCATACCCAAATACATGGCATACCCTAATACATGACATACCCAAAATAAATGACACACCTTATACATGACATACCCTAATACATGACATTCCAAAATACATGGCATACCCTAATACATGACATACCTTAATACATGACATACCCTAATACATGACATACCCAAATACATGACATACCAAAATACATGACATACCCAATTACATGACATACCCAAATGCATGACATACCAAAATACATGGCATAACCAAATACATGACATATCCAAATACATGACATACCCTAATACATGAAATACCTTATACATGACATACCCTAATAAATGATATACATGTACCCAAATACATGACATACCCAAATACATGACATACCCAAATACATGACATACCAAAATACATGGCATACCAAAATACATAACATACCAAAATAGGTGACTTACCCAAACACATGACATACCCAAATACAAGGCATACCAAAATACATGACATACCCTAATACATGACATACCCTAAATACATGACATACACAAATACATGACATACCAAAATACATGACATACTCAAACACATGACATACCAAAATACATAACATACCAAAATAGATGACATACCCAAATACATGACATACCAAAATACATAACATACAAAATAGGTGACATACCCAAATACATGACATACCCATATACATGACATACCCAAATGCATAACATACCCTAAATACATGACATACCCAAATACATGACATACCAAAATACATCACACACCCAAATACATGACATACCCAAATACATGACATACCCAAATACATGACATACCCAAATACATGCCATACCCAAATACATGGCATACCCTATTACATGACATACCCAAAATAAATGACATACTCAAACACATGAAATACCAAAATACATGACATACCCTAATACATGACATTCCAAAATGCATGGCATACCCTAATACATGACATACATAAATACATGACATACCCTAATACATGACATACCCAAATACATGACATAGCAAAATACATGACATACCCAATTACATGGCATACCCTAATACATGACATACCCAAAATAAATGACATACCCAAATACATGAAATACCAAAATACATGACATACCCTTATACATGACATTCCAAAATACATGGCATACCCTAATACATGACATACCTAAATACATGACATACCCCAATACATGACTTACCCAAATACATGACATACCCAATTACATGACATACCCAAATGCATGACATACCAAAATACATGGCATACCCAAATATATGACATACCCAAATACATCACATACCCTAATACATGAAATACCTTATACATGACATACCCTAATAAATGATATACATGTACCCAAATACATGACGTACCAAAATACATGAAATAGCATAATACATGACATACCCTAATACATGACATACCCAAATACATGACATACCAAAATACATGGCATACCAAAATTCATAACATACCAAAATAGGTGACTTACCCAAACACATGACATACCAAAATACATGGCATAACCAAATACATGACATATCCAAATACATGACATACCTAAATACATGACATACCCTAATAAATGATATACATGTACCCAAATACATGACGTACCAAAATACATGAAATAGCATAATACATGACATACCCTAATACATGACATACCCAAATACATGACATACCAAAATACATGGCATACCAAAATTCATAACATACCAAAATAGGTGACTTACCCAAACACATGCCATACCCAAATACAAGACATACCCAAATACATGACATTCCCTAATACATGACATACCCTAAATACATGACATACCCAAATACATGACATACCAAAATACATGACATACCAAAATACATGACATACTCAAATACATGACATACCAAAATACATTACATACCAAAATAGGTGACATACCCAAATACATGACATACCCAAATACATGACATACCCAAATACATGACATACCCAAATACATGACATACCCAAATACATGACATACCCTAATACATGACACACCTTATACATGACATACCCTAATAAATGACATACATGTACCCAAATACATGACATACCCAAATACATGAAATACCCAAATACATGACATACCAAAATACATGACATACCCAAATACATGACATACCAAAATACGTAACATACCAAAATAGGTGACATACCCAAATACATGACATACCCAAATACATGGCATACCCAAATACATGACATACCCTAAATACATGACATACCTAAATACATGACATACCCTAAATACATGACATACATGTACCCAAATACATGACATACCCAAATACATGACATACCAAAATGCATGACATACCCAAATACATGACTGCTCCATTTCCTTTTTACATTTTTACCTTTTACATTACCAGAAGTTCCCTTTGTAGGCAGTGAGCTTACAGTCCACATTTTAGCAAAGTACTAAAAATGCGTTGTCGTTATTTAATCATATATGTATTTGACTAGTTTAGGTGCTAAATAGAGAACTTTACGGAAGCTGTGTATTTGATAATTGAATTAATAGTTTCAAAAATCACACGAACTAATACCAATGAGAACAGGGGAGACTAATATCTAATTAATTATTAACTATAGTTTTTAGCTTAAATTAAGCCTTCATTGATTTTTATTTGTTTATTATATATCGATGACACATTCTAATATTGTGATAACTTTTCATTATATTTTTATTTGACTTAATTCTATAGTTTATAGACTTTTTTATTTTTACCTAATTATATGTATTAAATGTCTCCCGAATAAAATTGTATCTTATAAGATAAATGTCTTCTATATATTTAAACCACATCGGTGGTGTAATAGTTAGCGTGCAAGCCTTGAGTGCTGTTGATCGTGGATTCGAGCCCTGATTGGTTCAAACCAAGGACTATACAATTTGGTATTTGTTGGTTCTCTGCTAAGTACACAGCATTAAGAAGCAAGAGCAAATACTGGTTAGCTCGGACTCAGGAAAATGTAATTTTATATAAAGAAAAGAGGGATTAAGCTGCGATTGTCAACAATTCTAACAAAAAACCACAAAACGACAAATTTCCTATCACCTCAAATACTTACACACAATAAGAACCACGTCATTTTCCAATAGAAATGCAGGTTCTGTCTTGAGACAGACACAAATATGTGGCGTGGTTAATCCAGTTTATATGTACCTTTAATTTAGTACTCGTTAATAGTTCCCAAAGAAATTTAAATTATTTGGACTTCCAATCTTTTATTGTTTTTTGGTTAGTGTACCTTATGAAGGTTATTCCAGTGACGCGTCGTCCGGACTAAGTTAGATACTTACGTTTATATTAACAGGAATATAAATTAATATAACATTGGTTTGTCAACACTTTACCGAGAATAATTAGGGTGTTTATACTTATGTTGTGCTAGTAAGAAAAAATATGAATGTAAACAAACACGAGAGACTACCCAACATAGCACCTACACGAAATCAAAGCAGAGGAACAGCCTGTAGTAAGAAAGGATGTGGATGTAAATGAACATGAGGGACTATCTAACATCACGCTTAGATGCAAATCAAAATAAAGAAACAGCTTGTAGTAAGAAAGGATATGGATGTAAATGAACATGATATACCATCAAACATTACACTTAGACACAAATTAAAGTAAAGGAGTAGCTTATAGTGAGAAAGGATATGGATGTAAATGAACATGAGAGAATATCTAACATTACACTTAGATACAAATTAAAGTAAATGAACAGTTTGTAGTAAGACAGGATGTGGATGTAAATGAACATGAGAGAATATCTAACATTACACTTAGATACAAATTAAAGTAAATGAACAGTTTGTAGTGAGAAAGGATATGGATGTAAATGAACATGAGATAATATCCAACATTACACTTGGATACAAATTAAAGTAAATAAACAGTTTGTAGTGAGAAAGGATATGGATGTAAATGAACATGAGATAATATCCAACATAACACTTAGACACAAATTAAAGTAAAGGAACGGCTTGTAGTAAGACAGGATATGGATGTAAATGAACATGAGATAATATCCAACATTACACTTAGATACAAATTAAAGTAAATGAACAGTTTGTAGTGAGAAAGGATATGGATGTAAATGAACATGAGATAATGTCCAACATTACACTTAGACACAAATTAAAGTAAAGGAACGGCTTGTAGTAAGACAGGATATGGATGTAAATGAACATGAGATAATATCCAACATTACACTTAGATACAAATTAAAGTAAATGAACAGTTTGTAGTAAGACAGGATATGGATGTAAATGAACATGAGAGACTGTCGAACATTTTATTTAGACACAAATTAAAATAGAGGAACAACACTGTTATGTCTCATTATGTAATGTTAGTTTGTTGTAAATTAATGTACAGAATAATACACTAGTGGAAACATTAACAGAGGAAAGGAACGGGGTCAATCTAAATATCCTCCATGTGATCCCCTATGTATAGAGACAAGAACTAGTTTATACTCTGTGGAGTACAAACCCTTCACAAAAGGACAATCTATTACCCTTCAGGAGCATCTGATCATTTCTAAGCATCAAAGCTTTCTGTGTAATATTTCATCGAACGTTGTGCGTGATTTTGTTCATTGTCTTTGTCCCAACTGTATTGTCTGTCATTCTTTAGCTTGCGGATTATGATTGAACTATATAATTAAATTGTTCAAAAGTTGCTCATCCATCTTAGTTTTTAAGAGATAGGTGCCTTATTCTAAGCACTATCTCAATTCCATTTGAGTGTGTTATTAAACTAGAGATTGAATCAATAAAGTATAACACTACACTGTTAATTGTAAAATATAAAATCACATCCTCTGGTAGGGATCATCTTGGATTTCCAATGAATCGAGTGAGTGAGTGAGTGAGTGAGTGAGTGAGTGAGTGAGTGAGTGAGTGAGTGAGTGAGTGAGTGAGTGTTGCTTAGCGCCAATTAAGCAATTTTGCACTGATATGATGGCGAGACCAAGATAATTTATAATGAGGTGATGATGAGGTCCACTTTCTACTAGACCAACACGCCCAGTTTTATCTTTAGTGCTAGCTCACTGAAACAAAAGTCGACGGATAAACATGTCGCCCCACTCGGACACAGTATCCTGACTTCGATCCTACCAGTCTTTGTTCTTTCTCCTTCATGCTGCGTGCTTAGCGGATGAAGCAATAAATACTAGTGTTTGGTTGGATCCGACCGGGGCTCGAACCCGCGATCTACCGCACTCGAGGCACGCACGCCAACCATTACGCCACCAATGCGGTTCCAATCAATTGAAGAACTCACAAAATTTGCAGTCATACAAAATAGGATTTCTGCCAAGTACAAATTCCACACAACGTGTGGTTAATGGAGAAGAAGACGATTAAATTGTCCGTCCACCATACGGTAGCTTTGCCCCTATCAATGATGATACATTTCCTAATGGACAGAAAGTCACAGATAACTTTTTAGGTGATCAATTAATATGTCTAATAATCGTGGTTCCAATAGATGTTTTGGTCATTCTCAATTTGATCCTGAAATTATACTTCTGTTTACGTTTTTAATGGTAGGAGTTATCTTCCTTACAGAGGAAAACGGAAACAGAAAGGACAGTGAATTCATGCATTTTTGTCTTACAATTTGCAAATATATAAACATTGTACAAAAATAGAATACACACGTAATTCCATAGCAGATAAACAATTAAAATATTGTCACAACATTAAACTTTGTACAGATTATGGGGAAATTAGTTGATAATTCCATTCAACTTTGCATGACGTGTGACCCTTTAACCGCCTTAAAGGAAAGTAACTCCTATCATTACGTTACAAATGTATAATTTTAGAAAACAAGTCTGAAATGTAGAAATGATTTCTTGAACTTTTGCCTTTTTGAGAAAACGACTGAAATATGAGAATCTAACGGACGCAGATGACACTTATAATATAAACTAACTGTTATCAAACGTAGCAAAGATAATCAATGTGACCACGTGATTCATGTGATTGCTTGATATGAGTTTCTCTCCTTTTGATTTGTGAATATTTTCGTTTTACAAAAGACAACACAAAAGGTAATTTTTACAAAATTAGCTGCATAAAGTTTTCGAAAATATGTTTATTCGATAAATTATATTTTTTTGTCTTTCTATCCTAAGGTACACAATTGGGTACTTTCTCTACAATTAATTGTCTGTTGACTTTACTACAGACAAACTGTATTACACCCACTCCCCATTAGTATATCATATATCATAATATTTATCAGAAATATCAAAATTTATTTTTATTTACATTGCTTCATTTGTAAGTTTTGTATTTTAATCGCACTACAAGGCCTGGAAAGGAATATAATTTTGTTGTTAAGTTAATTATATTATTGTCAGTACAACATTACATGGCGGAGAAGAGCTAAATGTGATTGATTTTATGTCGTACATTATATTTATAGTTTAGTTTATGGTGTTAACACCACTTTCAACTTTTATTACAGGTATATTGTGGTTGTCAGTCTTATTCGTGGAGGAAACCGGTGTGCCCGGAGAAAACCACCCACCTGTCGAAAGTCATGGACAAACTTTATCACATAAAGTTTTCTCTAGTACACATCACCATGAAGGGGTTCGAAGTTACAACTTTAGTGGTGATAGGAACTTATTGCACATGTAGCCATAAACGGGATTCGAACTCACAACTTTAGTGTTGTTAAGCACTGACTGCACAGGTTGCTGTCAATTTAACAACCATGCGATCACGGCCACGACGCTCCCATGTTATTTATTGTATTGTATACATGTATATTGTACTTATAAGTAGTGATCCATATACTAAGTGTCAAGTTTTAGATTCTAACATGACCTCGCTCTTTCCCTTTGTTAAAAAAAACCAGAATTATGTCTTCGTATTATCTCATTAGCACATGCGCCGATGAATGTGACTGACGTTTCCATTGGCAGCATAAATTGTGACCCGAATAATGCCGATAGAGGGCGCAGAATTATTCGAGGTATATAAATTATGTGCGACTTTTTCCGCAAGCGTATGTATAAATTACCGTCTTCCAATCAAAGTATACCACCATATTTGTACTCTTAGACATATGAGAATCGAAATAAATCATGGAAGCCAGAATGTGTTTTGAGTTTTAACATGGATTGGCAGATATTAGTAAATTGTATCCCTCGCTTATGGCTCGGGATAAAATACTAATATCCGCCAATCTATGTTAAAACTCCCAACACATTCTGGTTTCCATGATTTATTTTTTAAGTAACATCTAAGAAACATTGAATAACTCCTTTATTAACTCAACACGAACTACACTAAAAACCAGAGGTGTACTCGGATAAGTAGTTCCTGTATATTTTTGGCATAAAAAGTCAGAAATCTGTAAACAGCGTCAGGCAAATTTCCGATACATCATATTAGTTTAGATCTAACACTTTTTCTTTAATGTCCAATACACCTTAATGAGGACGCGGGGGTCTTAAGGTTGTTGGTGCTGTAATACAATAAGCCTTTAAATAAATAAACAATATATCTTGCAATTAAATTGGATAATCAATGATTGGAGAGGGTGGAGCAGTATTTCTCAGATAATGAGGTTATTGCACTCACTTTATACACTTTAAAACTTTTCCTGATCTGATATGCCCGTTCATACTTTATCATGTGTGATCTACAATGTAAAACGCGAGTTACAATGTACTCTGAACTATGATATTTATCTAATCAGTTTATATTACGGAAAACAACCCAACAATTGAGATACCATAACCAGACATAACCATACATGTAAATATCGGTCATGAATTATTTCATTTTTCAAATACAGTGAAAACTGTCTAAACCGAACCTCGTTGTGACCAACGTTTGTGTTCTGAATAGACAGGTGTTCTGTTTATACAAAGATTAAATTAATAAAGACTTCTTACACAAGGACTTTGCTTAACGTTCCGTTTATACAGGATTCCGTTTCATTCATGGTTCGGGGTTCGGTTTAGATAGGCTTCAGTGGATGCATATTATCCTTGAATTGTGTAATTTTGAGTCCTAATATAAAAACGTGTTATTTAGTCATGAATCAAATAAAGCTTTTCTGGTACCTGATTATTGCAGAGCGACGGTAAGAAACAGTTTGAGTGTGGGCAGAGGACATAATTTAAAACGATTAGAACGAAGCTTTTTTCTGCTCCTTTTTATTTACAATTTGACAGATGTGTTGCACTTTTGTGACATTGCAGGTTATGCACAACCTACCTACATTATCCATCAATATAAAAATAATTTGCATTATTGCGAAACAGAGCAGAACAAATCACTGTTTTACTATAGTGTTTCTAAAGCTCTTACAAATGCATTTTCCGCTTTACCAGATAAGGGAAATGGTGCTTAACGCCACTTTCAACAATGTTTCAATTATATCGTGACAGTCCGTTTTGTTGGTGGAGGAAACCGAAGTACTCGGATAAAACCACCGACATGTCCAAATTCACCGACAAACTTTATCACATAAGGTTATATCGAATACACCTCGCCAAAAGTGGGATTCGAACTTAAAACTTTAGTTTTGATTAGCGCAAATATCATGTGCAGTTTGTAAATCCAACTACAATACGATTACGACCACCACGACTCTTTATATTTTCCCATATTGTTCGTATATTTGCTTATATAGAAGTCTATTACATATAGCAAACCATGAATTTAGTCATTGATATCATGTAACAAAAGTAATTGTAGAATTATTACATTTTAGATTAAAGGAATGGCAACATCGAACGAGTCTGATGAAAAGTTTTGCTCAATCTGCGACCCTTCACCAATTAGAGCAATGGTTTGGTGTTCCGAATGTGAAGAATTTTTGTGTTCCGATTGTCTAAAACAACATAAATCTACAAAATTATTTAAAAATCATTCAACCATGCCATTAGAGGACTACAAAGAATTACCAACTGTTGTCCAAGCCATGAAGTACCATTGTGAAGATCACGACGAACGACACCACATGTACTGTCCTGTTCATAACCGTCCGTGTTGTATTAGGTGCGTTCTGGCGGCACATAAAGCATGCTCTGGTGTTGCTCCGATAACAGATTTTATCTCGAATGTTAAATCATCACCGGCTATATTGGATCTAGAGTAAACTCTCAAAGAACTGGGCTCTTTTATTAAAAGGCTAAGAGATGACAAAGAGGAAAATATGCAAGAAGTTCTAGCACGACAAAAAGAAATATGTGAAGAAATTCACAAAATACGAAACTCTTTAAATGACCACCTCGATCAATTGCAACAGACATTGATCGGAAGTATAAATAAGACTGTTGATGACGTCACTTTACAATTAGGTGACGTTAAAAACAGGTTGACAGAAATAGAAAATAAGACGTCAGATATTATATTGGAATTTAACAAAATAAAAGAGCATGCGTCTGATTTACAAACTTTTTTATGTTTACCTCATTTGATCTCTAAAGCAAACCTTGAAGAAAAAAACGTTGAAAAATTAGGCAGCGAGGGCAATTTCAATCGTAAAAATATTATATTTACTGCAAGAATTGATGAAATTATTAAGATAAACTCGATTGGCGATGTTGGTGTCGATGATATTAAAAGTGATGTCACTTATGTCAAAGAAAATGAGAAGCAGGTACAAATTGTAGGACCGTTAACGAGAAGAACAGGTGATGAGCAAGCACAAATCGTAGGACCGTTAACGAGAAGACCAGCCGATGATATCATTTTGAATTTTCTAAAAGAAATAAAGGTGCGAACCGGAAAAATATCTAACAAATTAACTGGTTGTTCTATCTTAGATAACGGAGAAATTCTTTTCTCTGAATACAATTTGCATAGATGCACAGATCGTGTGACATTTAATGACAATAATGGTAATTTCATTTGCACCGTTCGGACATTAAGTCTACGATATAACCAGTATCGATACAAGCACGATAGCCGTTTCTCGTGAAAAAGTTATAGGTATCGTTGATATTAACTCACAAAGCATAGTACACACTATTCAGAACGATTATACATGCTATGGAATTACTCACTGTGATGGTAAACTTTATTATTGTAGTCTTTATGAAGAAATTCTACGGTTTGACTTGAAGACCAAAACCAAGCAACTCTTGGTTCCAACATATATAGGTCCATTTTCGTATATTTGCTGTGACGGAAGTAGATTGTTTTACACGTGTGGCACGGAAACCATAAACTGTTGTGATATGAATGGAAAACAAATCTGGTCATTTGAAGACACGTCAGTTTTACGCTCACCGCGTGGTGTTGTCGTCGATAACCACGGTTTCGTGTTTGTTGCTGGTGAAAAATCTGGAAACATAGTGGTGATATCACCAGATGGAAATTCAGCAAAGGAGGTATATCAGATTCCAAGTCCAAGAGCAATGTGTTATGATAAAAATAACAATCAAATAATTGTATGTAGCACAGGAAAGAAGGTGTTTTGGTTCGAAATCGAATAAGATCCTGTAAATTTGTACAAGTCATAAACTAGAGATTAATAAGTAGCTGTAAATAAAATATAACGACATTTTACAGTTCTGTGTGATTTATTTTGATTTCACGTTTGTGATAATTAATGGATCTCCCCTCTAGCTCCTTACTTGGTTCAAATTGTTAAGTAAGTATTTTTAAGATAGAAACATAACAAAACGATGCAATTTATCTGCGTATTCTGAAGTGATTTGGAGATATAGGTTGACTGAAAAAACAGTTTGAAGATACCAAAGGGGTAATCAGAATCCGTATATCGATGAAGAATAGACAACACAATGGCAATAAAAGAACAAAAGAACAAAAAACACC
>MJUT01024260.1:76481-96300 GCA_002080005.1 Gigantidas platifrons
AATATTTATTACAAAAAAAGTAATTAAGAGAATAAATAAGATGTGTTATCACCTTCATTGTTTACGTGGTTTGCATTGTTTACATTGCTTACATTTTTATTTTGTATTTCTTTCTCACTACGTGGCCTAGAAACGAATATAATATTTGTTGTGGTTATATTAATTATATTGTTGTCAGTACAGCATTATTACCTCGGAAGAGTTTTCGATGATTGATTATATATAATGTACGATATTTATAGTTTTAACATATATGTAATGATCCATAAACTAAATATCAAGTTACAAAAAAATAGTATTTAAAACACATTGAATAACTTTTCTATTAAAATACATGTTTAGGTAATATTTCTCATTATTTCACAACCCCAAAATAATACGTGTGTATTTTCATGTGACCTTAGAACAATCCTATGTAGATGATTATCTATACACTGTGTAAATTGAACAAGTTATAATAGCTTTCTAGACCAACGTTTTTTGTTGGAGATCCATTATAAGTTTAATTGATATAATCTCCTGGTGGTAAACCTCTGGGTTTCCATTCAGAACAAAAATAAAAATTTGGAAAAATAAGTTTGAAGATACCAATGGAGTAATACGAATCCGTAAATAGAAGATGGAGAGACAATACAGAGGACAAAGGAACAAGGACAAAAGGACAAACAATAATATGAGAGACAATACAGAGGGCAAAGGAACAAGGACAAAAGGACAAACAATAACATGAGAGACAATACAGAGGGCAAAGGAACAAGGACAAAGGGACAAACAATAATGTACAAAATATTGTACAGTAAAGTAAGATGAATCTCAATAATATGAGAGACAATACAAAGGGCAAAGGAACAAGGACAACATGACAAACAATAATGTACAAAATTTTGTACATTAAAATAAGACGAATCTCACTAAAATATAGGGTGAACTCATATGCTCCGGAAGTATTCCTGTATATCATGGGATGTAACCGTTCGGAATCTGTAAAGGTTATAGAAGCAAATATCCGATACAATCAGATCAGCTTAGATCTCACACTTTTTCTTTGTTATTACTTTTACATCTTCTTTCCGGTAATGCCCCCGTAATGTACCTCCATATATATAACGAAGCACAACCAAACAATTGAGATAACATAATCACTCAGGTCACATAGATCATGAATTATTTTATTGAGTAAATACAGTAAGCATGTCTAAACCGAACCTTCTTGTGACCAACATTTGTGGTCTGAATAGACAGATGTTTGGTTTGTTGATTATTGCAGAGCGACGGTAAAAAAAAACAGTATGAGCGCGGACAGAGGACATAATCTAAAACAATTAGAACGAAGCATGTTTCTGCTCTTTTCTGACAATTTAGCAGATGTGTTGGACTTTTTCACATTGCATGATATGGACAACATGCCTACATTATCCATCAATATTAAAATAATATGCACCGCTGCGAAACAGTGCAGAATAAAATCACTGTTTTACTATAATGTTTCTAAAGTTCTTACAAATAAATTTACATTTTTCCCTGGATTAGTGTAATGGTGTTTAACGCTACTTTAGACAATATTTCAATTATATCACGGCAGTCAGTTATATTGGCGGAGGACACCAGGTTACTCAGATAAAACCACCGACCTGTCTAAATTCACTGACAAACTTTATCACATAAGGTTGTATCGAGTACACCTCGTCATGAGCGGGATTCGAACTCACAACTTTAAGTCAAGCTACCATACGATAACGACCACCATGATCCCTTATATTTTCCCATATTGTTCGTACATTGTATATTTGATTACATGGGAGTCTATTACATAAAACAAACCACGATTGTAGTCATTGATATCATGTAACAAAAGTAATTGTAGAATTATTACATTTTAGATTAAAAGTATGGCAGCATTGAGCCATTCTGATGAAATGTTTTGCTCATTTTGTGACCCATCACCAATAAAAGCAATGGGTTGGTGTCCCGAATGTGATGATTTTTTGTGTTCCGATTGTCTAAAACAACATAAATCTTCAAAGTTATTTAAAAATCATTCAACCATATCATTGGAGGACTACAAAGAACTACCAACTGTTGTCCAAGCCATGAAGTACCAGTGTGAAGATCATGATGAACCACAGCAGATGTACTGTCCTGTACATAACCGTCCATGTTGTATTAGGTGCGTTCTGACGGCACATAAAGAATGCACTGGTGTTGCTCCGATAACAGATTTTATCTCGAATGTCAAATCATCACCGGCTATGTTGGATCTAGAACAAACTCTCAAAGACCTCAGTTCTTTCGTTAAAAGAATAACAGATGACAAAAAGGAAAATATACAAGAAATTCTAACCCGGAAAAAAGAAATATGTGAAGAAATTCACGAAGTACGAACATCTTTAAATGACCATCTCGATCAGTTACAAGAGACATTGATCAGAAGTATAAATAAGACTGTTGATGACGTCACTCTACAATTAGGTGATGTAAAAAACAGTTTGACAGAAATAGATAACAAGACGTCAGATATTACATTGGAATTTAACAAAATAAAAGAGCATGCGTCTGATTTACAAACCTTTCTAAGTTTACCTCATTTGATCTCTAAAGCAAACGATGAAGAAAAAAATGTTGAAAAATTAGGCAGCGAGGGCAAATTCAATCGTAAAAGTATTATCTTTACTTCAAGAATTGATGAAATTATTAAGATGAAATCGATTGGTGATGTTGGTGTCGATGATATTAAAAGTGATGTCACTTATGTCACAGAAAAGGAAAAACAAGCGCAAATCGTAGGACCGTTAAGGAGAAGAACAAGCGATGATATCATTTTGAATTTTCAAAATGAAATAAAGGTGAGAACTGGAAATCCATCTAACAAATTAACTGGTTGTTCTATCTTAGATAACGGAGAAATTCTTTTCTCTGAATACAATTTACATCATAACACAGTTCGTGTGACATTGAATGACACTAATGGTAATTTCATTCGCACCGTTCGAGCATTAAGTCGCAACAGCGGATCAGTCTACGATGTAACCAGTATCGATACAAACACAATAGCCGTTTCTCGTGAAAACGTTATAGGTATCGTTAATATTGACTCACAAAACATGTACATAGTACACACAATTGAGAACGATTTAACATGCTATGGAATTAGTCACTGTGATGGTAAGCTTTATTATTGTCACGAGCACGACGGAATTCGACGGTTTGACTTGAAGACCAACGCTACAAAACTCTTGGTTCCAAAATATATAGGTCCATTTTCATATATTTCATGTGACGGAAATAAATTGTTTTACACATCTAGCACAGAAACTGTAAACTGTTGTGATATGAATGGAAAACCAATCTGGAGATTTGAAGACACGTCAGTTTTACGCTCACCGCGTGGTGTTGTTGTCGATAACCAGGGTTTCGTGTTTGTGGTTGGTGAAAAATCTGGAAACGTAGTGGTGATATCACCAGATGGAAATTCATCTAAGGAGGTATATCAGATTTCAAGTCCGAGAGCAATGTGTTATGATAAAAATAACAATAAAATACTTGTATGTAACACAGGAAAGAGGGTATTCTGGTTCCAAATAGAATATGATCATATACAAATATCTGTAGACGTATAGATCCTGTAGAAGTATGTACAAGTCATAAACTTGAGAGTTATTATAAATAAAATATAATTCAAAATAAGTTTTTTTCCAGTCCTGTGGTCAGATGATTTTAACGACATTTCACCGTTCTGTGTGATTCAGTTTGATGTCACGTTTATGATAATAAATGGATCTTCTCTCTAGCTCCTTACTTGTTCTAATTTATTAAGTTAGTATTTTAAGATAGGAGCATATCGAAATGAGGTAATTTATCTAAATTTTGTTAAGTGATTTGGGGATATAGTTTGCCAGAAGGAAGAGTTTGAAGATACCAAAGGGTAGATCAAAATCCGTATATCGAAAAAGAACAGACAACACTATGGCCAAAAGAAAAGTACTTAAGGACAAACGACGATTTACAAAGCATACACATACAACTAAAGACCTAATAATACAAACCCCACTAAACACCGGGGGTGAACTCAGGTGCTCCGGAAGGGTAGACAGTTCCTGCTCCACTAGTGACACCCGTCGTGTTAATCTAGTTACAAACCCGGTGATAAATCATGAATGAGGAAAGGATCGGGGAATGTTTACGACAAGTGGAATAAATCCGTGGTCATTTGTGACACAGATATTCCATAATGGTCAACCAAGTCATGGTGGCGACAGTACAACTTTCGAAGTGAATACTTCAACTTAATCAAGATGAACCATTTGTTCAGTAGCTTCCTTGCTAAATGTCAGCTATCTTATGCAAAAAATATTTTTGAAAAAGTTTACGATGTGGAAATGTATGTACAGTTTTCTTTCTTTTGCGAGATATTACATATAGTTTACCTAGTTTTGTATTGAAGTCTACAGCTTCATGATTTGTTCATATCAGATATACAGTAGATACAATATTTGACTATGCGTTTTCATTAAATTGCAAGTTACAAAACAGTGATGTTCTGTAAAACCACCCTTGGGTTGGAATTATATTAACCGGTTTAACACCGCCACATGCTTGTGCCTGTCTCAGGCCACGACTTAAATTTTCAACTTCATACGTCGTTGTCGTTTTAATGTTCAATAATTTGAGGTGAGAAAATGATACCTCAAAACATATAGTAGATATTTCTGCTATCTTTTTTATGATATAGTAATGAATACTTCATTTCTAGAGACAATAAAATGTAAAATAAAAGTTACCTACAGACATATAAAGATACCTAATTATTATCTCTGCAGTTTACATCTAAGACATATACATCATACTTACTTTATGACCACTGTACAGTTGTAGAACCGAAACAAGACAATGTGTGTTGTCATACTAACTTTATGACCACCATACATCTGTAGAACCGTCACAAGACACCATGTGTTGTCATACTAACTCTATGACTATCATACAGTTGTAGAACCATCACAAGACACCGTGTTTTGTCATGCTAACTATTACCACCATACATTTATAGAATCGTAACAAGACACCATGTTTTGTCATACTAACTATATGACCACTTTACAGTTGTAGAACCATAAGATGGCACCTTATTTTGTCACTCTTCATGTTGAGGATCGTCATATAACAGTGGCTGTGTTGTAACCGTTAGTGTGTTTGTCTCCAGTTGAGTACAGTAGATCGCAAGGTATATCACCTCTGTGGTGTAACGATTTGGATGCCTGCTTCGTTTGCAGTAGTGGTTAGCGGGCTTACCTAGAGTGCAGTAGATCTTAGATTTCAACCTCATCTATGATACAACGGCTAGAGTGACTGCCTCGAGTGCTGTCCAAGATTGTTTATATATGATCCAGTTATCACGAGAAGAGGGTTTGGATCCCACTAACCGTGACCAAGCCCGTGATGCTTCTTGCCTCTAACAAACTAGGACATGGATTTCCATCGACATATGGTTTGGACTGTTCAAGGAGTTTAAAAATAGATTTTCGTAGTTGATATTGGTTGGCAGAGTCATACATTACTGTTAAGACTTTCTATTCATTATACCACAGTCAAGATCAACCTATATATTATTCATCTGAAGCTGTAGATTTGAATAATATAACTTAAAAAGATGGGGGGGGAGGGGCTGAATTTGTCAACTACACCATTTATTCAGTGATATATTATCTACCTCAATTGAAACCTCAAAAGGTCGTCATGGTGAATTATAGAACATAAACATTAAATGTCAACAATATAATTAATAAAGCCTCAATGACTTAAATACAAAATGACTGACGACTGAAGTCAATGGATATCTAGGTCCTGGAGAGATAAATGCAGAAAATAGCGGTTGGCTAAGCCTATTAATATAATTCCAGCTACCAAGCAGAATTATACCCAAAAAAAGTATTACTTTCGAGACTTTGAGATCTTAAAAAACAACAATGCAAAAACCGGGTCAATTAATCCTCGTTAATAAAAGACTAACTAGCTATGATAATAAAATATATTATGTTGGTCGTTGACCATTGCTTAAAGGATTTTCATCACACAAGTTATATTTGTATGATGTTTATTTAAGAAAAAGTATCATACATGTATTTATCAATAATTTAAAATATATCTGAAAATATAAATAACTGTCCGACTTCTATTTTATAAAATAATACAATGACCAAAAAGAAATACGACCAACAATGATCTACAAAACACTACACAGAAAACTAAAGATCAAGGAATACGAATTACTCTAACATCCGGGATGAACTCGTGTGCTCTGGAAGGGTAGGTAGTTCCTGCTCTACTACTGTCATCCGCCGTGTTACTCTTGTTACAAACGAGAGATAAATCATGAATGTGAAGAGGATTGGATTGCGAGTACGACAAATGGAACATAAATGTTGTAATTTGTGACATATATTTTCCGTAACGGTTAAGGAAGTCATGGTGGTGACTGTAAAATCATCGAAGTAATGTCTTAAGCTTAACCACAAGGAACACTTGGTTCGGTAGTTTCCTTGTTAGCAAAAACCTTCTATCATGAAAATCATGATAGGAGCAGAACACCAATATATATAGAGTGTTACTGGAATGTAGTTATATATAAATTGGCTTACAATCGAACCACTGTTCACTGAGAATAAGACTGAAACATGAAAGGCTATGGCCGTGGTCGACGAACAACCAGCATTGACTGTTATCACGTTTAACCAAAATAATCAATATGATCACGTGACTGGTTATCAATAGTTATTTTGAAAAACTTCCTTTGAACCGTAATGGAAGCGAGAGGTTGGCGCCGTAAAATCTGATTCAATCCACCATTTCTTTAGAAATGCCTGTACCAAGTCAGGACCATTGCGGTTTTCCAGTTTCCCGGTTGTTGACTGATTTTGTCTGTTTATTGATTTTTGAGTTTTTAATTTCTCTTTGGAAGATTGCTCTGTGTTCGGTAATTTTGTTATTACCCTTATTCAGAATATTTTGATTGAACAAAGGACAAGACAAAGTTCATTTTTGTTAAAATTAGTTCTAAAATGTTTTCATTTATACTAATTTCAATTAAAATAATTAGTTTGACACGATAATTCATTTGTATTATCTTTTTACAGAATGGTGTACTTTCTTTATAATAACATTTGTGTTGACTTTATGGGAGTGAAACTGTATTATACCAGCTCAGTGTGTAAATCATAAAATTTATATAAAAAGAAATTAAAACAATATAGCAGGATTTGTTTTAGTCTTCATTGCCTATACTTATTTTTCATTTTTATCACAATACCATGTCTGGATGCAAAAGAATACTATTAAAAGTTTAACTGATATACTATCATGGTGATCGAAACATATATTTTGGCTGTTGATCTTCGGAACATTTAAATATGCCTTAGTCTTCATTTTCAATATTTATTTTTCATTTTTATCGCAATACAAGGTCTAAAAGCAAACGAATAGTTTTGTTGGTAAGTTAATTATATTACTGTCAACAAAACATTACCTGGCCAGGTAGAGTAGCATGTGATTGATTTTATGTCTACATTATATTCATGATATGCTTTATATATAAGAAGTGATCCATAGACTAAAAATCAAGTTCAAGAGTAATATGTAAAGATAGTTAATCACAGTTCTGATACAATCAGTTCGGTTGAGATGTAAAAGTTTTCCTTCTAGTATTTAACTATTTATTAACCCTTTGCGAATGTTGATATAAAATTGACAAGGTGACAAAAATCAAAACACTGAATAGCAAGCTTTTGAAAGAGGATGAACGCAGTAGTTCGAACATAACAAGATTATCGATTCCAATTTATACCCATTACAAATGTCCTGATCTGATTCAATCTAAACCAAGTTACATTTCATGAGATGACGATGATGAACTTTTTATTAGACCAACACGCTTCGTTGGATTTTTACAGAGCTAGCTCAATGAAACAACAGTCCGGGATTAGACATGTCGCTAATATATGAACCTTCCTTGTAGTAATTGATATCATGTAGCAAAGGTAATTATATATTATTACATTTTTATATTAAAAGCATGGTAATATCAATCCAGTCTGATGAACAGTTTTGCTCATTTTGTGATCCTTCGCCATATAAAGCAATGGGTTGGTGTCCCAAATGTGATGATTGTTTGTGTTCCGATTGTCTAAAACATCATAAATCTCCCAAAACTTCAAAAAATCATTCAACCATGTCATTAGAGGATTACAAAGAATTACGAACTTTTGCCCAAGCCATGAAACACCATTGTGAAGATCACGATGAACCACACCACATGTACTATCCTGTACATAACCGTCCATGTTGTATTAGGCGCGTTCTGAAGGCACATAAAGAATGCTCTGGTGTTGCTCAGATAACAGATTTTATCTCTAATGTAAAATCATCGCCGACTATGTTGGATCTAGAACACACTCTCAAAGAACTGGGTTCTTTCATTAAAAGACTTACAGATGACAAAGAGGAAAGTATACAAGAAATTCTGACCCGGAAAAAAGAAATATGTGAAGAAATTCACACAATACGAAAATCTTTAAATGACCATCTCGATCAGTTACAAGAGACATTGATCGGAAGTATAAATAAGACTGTTGATGACGTCACTTTACAATTAGGTGACGTAAAAACAGTTTAACAGAAATAGAAAATAAGACGTAAGATATTACATTGGAATTTAACAAAATAAAAGAGCATGCGTCTGATTTACAAGCTTTTTTAAGTTTACCTCATATGATTTCTAAAGCAAGCGATGAAGAAAAAAATGTTGAAAAATTCGGCAGCGAGGGCAAATTCAATCGTAAAACTATTATCTTTACTGCAAGAATTGATGACATTATTAAGATGAAACCGATTGGTGATGTTGGTGTCGATTATATTAAAAGTGATGTCGTTTATGTCAAAGAAAAGGAGAAACAAGCTCACATCGTAGGACCGTTAATGAGAAGAACAAATGACAAAATAAATTTAAAACTTCTAAAAGAAATTGACGTGAAAGTTAAAAACTCATCTAACATTATAATTGGCTGTACTAATTTAGATAACGGAAAAGTACTTTTCTCTGAGTACAATCATACTATATGCTCAGGTCGTGTTACATTGAATGACAGTAATGGTAATTTCCTTCGCACCGTTCAGCCGTTTGACTACTCTTCAGTATCACTCTACGATATAACCAGTATCGATACAAACACGATAGCTGTTTGTACAGGTACATGTATATGTATCGTTTATATTGACACACACAAAATATTACACACAATTAGGAACGATCGTAGTTATTATGGAATCACTCACTGTGATGGTAAACTTTACTATTGTAGTGGTAAGGAAGGAATTCGACGGTTTGACTTGAAGACCAACACCAATCAACTTTTGGTTCCTACAAATATAGGGCGATTATCATATATTTCCTGTGACGGAAATAAATTGTTTTACACGTCTGACACAGAAACCATGAGCTGTTGTGATATGAATGGAAAATAAATCTGGTCATTTAAGGACACTTCACTTTTACGGTCACCGCGTGGTATTGTCGTTAATAACCACGGTTTCGTGTTTGTGGCTGGTGAAAAATCCGGAAACATAGTGGTGATATCACCAGATGGAAATTCATCAAATGAGGTATATCAGATTTCAAATCCACGAGCAATGTGTTATGATAAAAATAACAATAAAATACTTGTATGTAACACGGAAAAGAAGGTATTCTGGTTCCAAATATCTCTAGACGTATAGATCAAGCACAAGTCATCAACAAGAGAGTTATTATGAATAAGTAGCTGTAAATACAATATAATTCAAAATAAGTTTCTTCTTTTTTGTCCTGTAGTCAGATGATTTTAACGACATTTCACGGTTCTGTGTGATTTATTTGGATGTCACGTTTCTGATAATTAATGGATCTCCCCTCAAGCTCCTTACTTGACACATATAATTTAGTAACTATTTATAAGATAGGAACATAGCAAAATGAGGTGATTTATCTAGGTATTCTGAAGTGATTTTATGATATATTTTCACTTAAAGAACAGCTTGCAGATACAAAAGGGAATTCAGAATCCATAAATCGTAGTAGAACAGACAACACAATGCCCAAGAGAAAAAAATACGGAGGAACAAACAGCTATATACAAAACATACACATAAAGCTAAAGATTGAGTATCTAGAACCCCACAAACAACCGGAGGTCAACTCATGTGCTCTGGAAGGGTTAGCAGTTTCTGCTCCACTAGTAAAACCGGTCGTGTTAATCCAGTTACAAACTCGGTGATAAGCAATGGATGAGGAAAGGACCGGGAAGTGCTTACCACAAGTGGAACATACCCGTGATCATTTGTGACATATATATTCCATAGCGGTCAACCAAGTCATGATGACTACTACTTTACCTATTCTGTTCCAGTATTGTTATAAATACTGTTATAGTGACAGCCATAAGGAAAGCGGGAGGTTTGGCGTCTTAAAATCTGATTCAAACCTGTACTAAGTCAGGGTCATTACGATTTTAACAGTTTTCTGGTTGATTTTGTTCGTTTATATACTTATGAGTTTTCACTTTCCCTTTTGGAAGATTGTTCGGAGTTCGGTAATTTTGTTATTACCCTTATTTAAGCAAGATGAACCCTTGATTTAGTAGCTTCCGTGTTAGCAGCAACCCTAAATGTCAGCCATCTTATGCTAATATTAACTTTGAAAAAGTTTGCAGTGTTGAAATGTATGAAAAGTTGTCTTTCCTTTGAGATATATAATTACACATAGTTTACCTAGCTTTGTATTGAAGTCAACAGATTGATAATTTTATTCATCTCGGAAATACATCCGATAAAATATTTGAGGATTGGTTGGAATCACATACACCGTTTAACACCGCCGCACTTTTGTGCTTGTCTCAAGTCATGACTTAAATTTCCAACACCATACGTCATGGTCGGTTTAATGTTCAGTGAGTTGAGGTGAGGTATGATTGCTTGGTTTTGTAGATATTGGTGACGTTATTTTCCATCACTGCTTAAACTTTTTCATCATTACTTGATTCGAAAAACGAAAAAATATCAACGAATATAGTACAAAAAATATGATATCAGTGAACCTTTAAAATATAGGGCATCACAGCTTTTCAAAAAATGATACTTCAAAATGCACGGTTGATATTTTCTCCCTCAATTTAATAGCAATGAATACTTCAATTCTAGCGACAATAAAATGTTAGCCAAAAGTTAACTACAGACATAAAAAAATACCAAATTTGTTTAACTGCATTTTACATTCTAGACACAAAAGATACAGTGTTTTGTCATACTAACTTTAAGACCATTTTACAGTTGTAGAATCGATACATGAAAGTGGTTGTGTTGTAACGGTTAATGTGTGTACCTCCAGTTCAGTGCGGTAGATCGTGTGGATATATCTTCTCCGTGGTGGAACGGTTCGCATGCCTGCTTGGGGTTCAGTCGATTGTTGGTTCATCTTCAGTTGTGTAGTAGTGGATAGCGTGCTTGCCTCCAGTTCAGTGTGAAAGATCGTGAGGGTACATATCCTCTATGGTGGAACAGTTTGCATGCCTGCTTCGTGTGCAGTAGATCGTAGGCTCGTCATCAGTTGTGGATTCGTGGATAGCGGGCTTGCCTCCAGTTCAGTGTAGAAGATCGTGAGGGTATATCTCCTCTATGTTGGAACAGATTACATGCCTGCTTCGTGTGAAGTAGATCGTGGGTTCGTCCTCCTTTGTGTTGTAACGGTTAGCGTGATTGCTTTCAGTTCAGTGTACAATATCGTGAGGGTATATCTCCTCTGTGGTGGAACGGTTTGCATGCCTGCTTCATGTGCAGTAGATCGTTGGTTCATCTTCAGTTGTGGATTAGTGGATAACGTGCTTTCCTCCAGTTCAATGTGAAAGATCGTGAGGGTATATCTCTCTACAGTGTAATGGCTGCTGTATCCATGGTGTGCATTAGATCGTTGGTTCATCATCTTTTGTAGTGCAACGGTTAGCGTGCAGTAGAATGCAGTAGAATGCAGTAGAACATGGATTCAACTTCATCTATGATGTTACAGTTAGCATCCTTACCTCTAGTGCTGTCCGAGTTTGTTTATATATGATGCAAGATAAGAGGGTTGGGATCCCATTACCATGTTAACCCACCATGTGACTTTTTCTTGCCTCTCTCTAGCTAAGACCTGAACTACCATTGCCATATGGTTTGGATTGTTTTGTAACTACTGGAGTAGGAACTGTCTACTCTTCCGGAACACCTGAATTCCTCCACGGTTTCTAGTGGGGTTTCTGTTACTCGGTCTTTAGTTGTATGTGTATGGTTTGTAGATCATTGTTTGTCCTATTGTCCTTTTTCTTTTGGCTATTGTGTTATCTATCCTTTTTCGATTTACTGATTCTGATTACCAATTTGGTATCGTTAAGCTCTTCTTGTATTCAAGAATTTAAAAAAAGTAGATTATCTTTCTTAATAATATTATCAGTTTAACCAATATAATCAATATGATTACGTGACTTGGTATGAGTAGTAACTTCGAACAACTTCCTTCTAGATTTGAGAATATTTTGATTGAACAAAAAACAAGATAAAGGTATGCTTTATTAAATTGATTTGATTTGACTTGATTTTTGGTGTTTTAACGCCACTTTCAACAATATTTCAGCTATATCATGGCGACCAGTTTTAGTGGTGGAGGAAGCCGGAGTACCCGGAGAGAACCACCGACCATGGACAAGCAACTGGTAAACTTTATCACTTGCGGCTGCGAGTCGAGTGCACCCTTTTTTGTAATTTACAAAGCCGGGCGCGAACCCACGCCGTATTGGTGATAGGCTTGTATGAGTTGTTATATCCAGCGACCTAACTCATTGAGCCACCCAGGCCCCTATTAAATTGAGTTCTAAAATGTTTTCATCTATACTAATTGCATTTAAAATAATTAGTTTGACACGATAATTAATTTTTATTATCTTTGGTGTACTTTCTTGAAAATAACATTTGTGTTGACTTTATGGCAGTGAAACTGTATTATTCCAGTCCAGTGTGTAAATCATAAAATTTATATAAAAACAAATTAGAACAAAAAGAGCAGAATATGTATTAGTCTTCATTGTCTATATTTACTTTTCATTTTTATGGTAATGCAAGGTCTGGAATCAAAAGAATATTTTTGTTGTTAAGTTAAGTATTATACCGTCAATATAACATTACCTGGCTAGGTAGAGCTATCTGTGATTGATTATATGTCGTACATGTTACTCATGGTATGCTTGACTAAAAGTCAAGTTCAATAGTTACATGCGCGACACATTGAAGAACATTGAAAATCTTTTCTTTATTAATACAAATGTTGATAATCACAAAGACCACACAAATGTTTGTCTTAATCATAATCCGGTCCTTTCCTCATTCATTATTGATCATCGGGTTTGCAACAACAATAAGATGACGGGTGCCACTAGTTCATTCCCGGTTTTAAGTGGGGGATCTTGTTGCTCGATCTTTAGTGTTCTATGTAGTGTTTTGTAGATCCTTGTTTGTCCTTTTTCTGTTGGCCATTCTATTGTTTTTCCTTCGATTTGCGGATTTTGATTACACCTTTGGCATTTTCAAACTTGTTTTCCTTATTAATGCGGGGCCTCACAACAATGACGTGTGTATTTCATGTGACTTTAGACCAATCCTATGTAGAGGATCATTTTTGCATAGTGTAAATTGAACTCGTTGAAATAGCTTTCAAGACCAATATGTTTTTAGCCAATCGTAGTAGATCCATTATAAGCTTAACTGATATAATATCATGGCGGGCAACTACTGGGTTACATTCTATATAGTGTAAATTGAACCCGTTAAAATAGTTTTCGAAACCAAGATGTTTTAGCTTAACTGATATCTGATATAATATCATGGTGGTCAACACATATATTTTGGGGTGTTAATCTTCGGAACATATAAGAAGTGTTGTTAAGTTAACTATGGTGCCGCCAGCATAACATTACCTAGCCAGGTAGAGTTACCTGTGATTGATTTTATGTCGTAGATGATATTTATATTTTATTTTGCAAAAAGTAGTGATCACATAGACTAAAAGTCAAGTTCAAGAGTAACATGTAAAGATCGTTAATCAAATTTCCGATACAATCAGTTCAGTTGAGATCTAAAAGTATTTCTTCGGGTATTTAACTAGTTAGTAGCCCTTTGTGAATGTTGAGATAAAAATAAACAATGTGACAAAATCAAAACACTAAATAACAAGTTTCTGAAAGAAGCAGTTCTCACATAATAAGATGATAGTTTCCAAGTTATACCCATTAAAACATCTCCTGATCTGATTCAATCTAAGGAAAGTTACATTTCATGAGATGATGATGATGATGAACTTTGTATTAGACCAACACGCTTCGTTGGAGGATAAAATGAAGTGTTACATTTACGACAAGTGGCACATGTATTCTATAGCGGTCAACCAAGTCATGGTGGCGGCCGTAAAACTGTCGAAGTGATGATTTCAATTTAAACAAGAGGAACCCTTGGTTCAGTGGCTCTTCCTTCTTAGCAGCAACCCTAAATGTCACCATCTTATGCAAAATTAACTTTTAAAAAGATGGCAGTGTTGATATGTATACACAGTTGTGTTCCCTTTGAGATATATTATTACACATAGTTTACCTAGTTTTGTATTGAAGACAACTAATTGATAACTTTGTTCACATCAGAAATACATCAGAAAAAATATATGATCATACTTTTATATAAAGTTGCATATTTAAAACAAATTGGTTTTATGTAAAACCACCCTTGAGGATGGGTCGAAATCCTTCACATTAGCCGGTTTAACCCCCCCCCTCCCCCTCACCCACATCTTTATGTCTCTCTAAAGCCATGAGTTAGATATCCAACTTCACAACTCGTGGTCGTTTTTGTGACTGTTCAATGAGTTGATGTCAGTGGTGATTGTGTGCTTTGTTTATATATATGAAATTGCTAAACATCACCTGTTTAAACTTACTTATCATAACTTGGTCCGAAAAACGAAAATAATAATCAACGAGTATATTACGATATTAGTGAACCTTGAAATATAAGTCACCGCAAACTTTTCAGAAAATGATATGTCAGAATGCATGGTAGATATTTTCTCACTAATTTTAATGATGCAGTAAAGAATACTTCAACCCATTCAAGACAATAAAATGTTAAACAAAAGTTAACTACACAGAAGTCGTACTAACTTAATGACAACCATACATTTGTAGAACCATCACAAGACACCGTGTTTTGCCATTCTAACTTGATGACCATCATACATTTTACATATTAGATAACAAAACTTAAATAACCAAACTAGTAAAAATATATAAAAAAAATCTACTGAATAGCCAGAATAGTTCAATTCCCTTGGGATTTAGTATTTGGTTGAAAAAAAATAAATATTAAATTTTATTCTGAGATTGAGAAAAGTCTGACATTTGTGTTTAAAAACATGAAAGAAAACAACTTTAAAGTTTATAAATGGAAATTAATCCAGTATATTTTACCATGTAAATAATTAGTATTCAAATGGCATATAACCACTAATAACTTGTGTAATAATTGTCAAATTACAGAAAATTATGAACACTTTTTCTTTGAATGCAAAAGATTAGAAACATTTTGGAGGAAAATAAAAAACCTGTTTTCAAAACTTAAATTAGGGGAACATATTCTAACCTTGAAAAATTTAGTTACAGGGTACAAAATAAAAGAAGAATACATGTATGATGGTATAAATTATTTAGTCACAATAATAGGATTCTCCATATATAAAAGCTATTATGTTTCAAATCAAAGGAGAGAAATATGTGATATAATCAATATTCTTGTTAGAGAAATTAAATTTATATTTTTCTATGAAAAAAATGACCTTATTAGGAAGATACTAAAAACAGTTTAACAAGTATTATAGGCAACAAATATCAAATATTTCATACATGCACATGTAAATAATGTAAATCTAATGGGCAATAATACATGATACATACATGTACAGTGTACACTGTTGTTTATATTTGCCACGGTGTGTACTGAATGGTGTGTATATTTGCAGTGTACACTGTTGTATATTGGCAAGTATCTTATTCAGTAAATCATATCATATACTTATATCTTGTTAGTATAAACATAAATTGTACAAATAATGTTGATGTTACACACTGTGTGTTGTCTCTTATATGTATATTTTGTTTTGTTACAATGTATGTTATTTTCTGTATTTAATTCTATGTTTCTCTATATTTTGTTTTGTTATTTTGTTCTTTTTATTTTTCAAGTAAGACATAATTGGAAAAAAAAATTATATCTACTCACAGTCAGCAATGTGAGGATGAAGATGCTATGGTTTGAATGGTTAATTATATCCTTGTTTGAGTTGTGGAATAGAAATTGAAAGTGATTTCAAGTATCTCTTTTTCAAAACTCAAATATTTTCTGGATAGAATAATGTCTTATATAATCTATTTTGTATCTCCGTTGTATTTAATAATCCATATATAATATTGATAAAAAAAATAAAACATTTTAGAATTTTCAGTTCAGATCTCCCAACGCGTGGGTCAAAAACGAAAGTAAATAGGAAGTAAACAAACAAGACCAAAATTAGAAACACTTATTTATTTATGATTTATTCCTTGATAAATTTAATTGTATTGTACTAACACGACTAGCACTATATTTCTATGACATGTTACTAATATTAACGAGGCCAGGATAAGGTATGGTACTTATGTTTTTCCACTAACAAATGTAAAGATTTCATTAAAGATATTAATTGTGAAAAAAAAAACTATTCCTAAATTTCCTGAGCATGTATGCCGGACTGCCTGTGTAGGCCTAGCGGGTCTACCTCCTTCAGGACCCAAGTAAGAGGCCTCATAACTTAACTAGCACAGGGCCTCATTTGTCCTAAATCCGGCATTGAGTTCCCTATTTAAGTGTCATTTTTCAAGCTCCCCACCATAGTCGTTATACAAAACGGTGGTCAATCCACATCAAGATACGACCTAAATATGACATTGTCAGTAAATCACATATATTGTAGATAGATACCGTCCTTAAGATGAGACGTAAATAAAACCGAGGTCCCGTGTTGAGAGATTGCCACCCTCTTCGCACGTTAAAGAACCCAGTGTAACAGCTCACTATGAGCATTATGCTCATGATGAGTGGTCCATAAGAGACCTGTTGCACTGGCTAAATTATCCGTCCCTACCCATCACATTTCCTTGTTTCGAGTCTCGTGGCGCTTAAATTATTCTCGTCCTGAATATAGCTGAAAAATTGCTCGCTGGACGTTAAACACCAATCAATCAATCAATCAATATATTGTAGATAAGACAATTATTACATATTTCAGTCGTCTGGTAGTTTGTGTAGACAAAATACAAAAATCAGAAAAGGTAGTAAGATGACAATTTTTTTTTCTAATTTCAAAGCATCGTTAGACACGTACAAAATAGGGAAACAAAATGGTTATGGTGGTTAATATTTACACAAATAAAATAACCGGCAGAAAAAATTATTTTTTAAATTCGATATTTTATCCCTTTTATTTCGAGGGGAGTTAAGGGTAATAAAACTAACATGTATGTCTTATATATATTTGTAGGGTAAAGGGTTAGTATTTACTCTCCGAGTGTTTGTGACAGAATCAAACTCAAACGTTTTAAGCAAATTTAAACATTGGGAGAGGGGATGGGCGAAATAATAAAGGAATATCAAATAGCGTTGTAACATTTACTGATCAAGTCACAAGATACAACACAATATTATATCATGTTTATTTTATTATTATACTAGCCAAGATATAGTTGAAAAATTGCTCATTTGGCGTTAAACAACAATCACTCACTCACTCTTTTATTAGTTCGAATGGACGAGTCATTTATTATTGTTATCTTCCAACTTTTATTATCAGTTGGAATATTGAGCGGCTGACCGTTTATAGTAATGCTATATTACATCTAACAACAATATAGTGTTACAATAATTCATACAGAAGAGGGGTGATAGTTCATTTTGTTGATATTGGTTGAATTGTTGATTGTTGACCATCACGTTTGAATTCTCTTTTCATACGAAGATAATCCATTCGGCGATGGACAATTTAGCGCTTTGGAAGGACAATTTAGCACAGACAAAGTGGACAATTTAGCGGCGGATCATAAGATAATTTTGAGCGTACCTGATGAAGGTTATTCCAGACACACGTCGCGCGCACTAAGTTTGATATCTACGTTTTATTTTATTTATTTTTTAGCAAGTGCATAATTTGAGTTATTTCCCTTTGTATATTGCAATTGTATTTCTATAAATCGTTATGTGCTGTTATTTATGTACATGGAGTTTAAAAACTCCAATACAATGACACAAATGACTCTATGAATGTATTATTAATTGATGCCTAATCAAAATGGGAGCGTAGCTATAATACGACAGCCCGTACATCCGACAGTCCGATAGTCCGACAGCCCAATTGTTCGACAGAGATGTGTTTGTTTTTTACTTTCACCGTTCAAGTAGGAACAGTAACAAAGTAAAAATTCGCGGGAATAGATAAGAAAGATATAAAGCTTTAGCTTGACCAATTTTCTTGAATATTTGTTTGAATTAGTACTAGTATGACGGAATTTTAACTCACTTAAATGAAGCAATAGTAAACTTCTTCAATTCAATGATAATCTCAAAGTGACGACCATACGATTTTCGATGAGGGATTAGTTTTGGATCAAATTAAATCTTTTTCGCCTTCTTCGCCGTTAAGTTATTTTTTTTCGACAGAACCGATGTAGCAGGCAATTTGCTCCGAACTGAAAAGACTGTCGTGGCTAGATGAGCCGACCGGAACAATAGGCTAAGGCTACGTATTCCGGGTCTAGGCAATATATTCGGACCTTTTTTCCTTTCAATTATTTAAAATAAATGTCTTGAACATTTATTTGACGAAAACATTTTTAATATATGCTTCAGTAAATCACATAATATTATTGCAACGCCAGTTTGACGATGCATCTTGCTTTCATAGTGCACAAAATTTGACTAAGCGAAATATTTCTTATAAAGAACAGATATGTTATTTTCATAAATAGACAAGTGAGGGCAAGTGTGGACACAGAAATGTGCTGTCCAAAAGGCAAGTGTGGATGTCAATATTTCATATTATTTAACTTAAAAAAAAAAAAAAAATCATGGACACAGAGGTCCTGGATTTTTTTTTTTAATAAAAAACTATTATGTTGCTGACATTATGACATTAAGTTTCCGGGAATTGGGGTGTCGTATTTCAAATATACGTGATATCCATACTCGACGTAGCGATAATTTGTTGTTGACATTTTTCTATATTCAAATAATCCTGGATTATTATTTTTGCTTAAAGTCCGGTCCTGTGTTTTTATTTCAAACTCCTCTCATTTACAAAACCACTGATATTTGTTCAATGTTTAACGCTGATTTAAGCTTTAGTCGCAACAAATTTATAGTTTTCTCTTTAAACTGTCGAAACATAACATTTATTTAACTGTAAAATCCACCCCCTTTTTTCTTTTTTTCTTGTTTAAATCAATGATCAACAATATTCCAGAATAAAACAAATGAATAAATATAACATAGCATCTTTCCTTTACATTGGCAAGATTCTATATTTATAAACTATTGTCCAAGATAAAAATAGACTACACATGCTACTCACAGTGACCCGTGACCCAGATTACGTGACGGGTTAAACTGTCGAAACATAACATTTATTTAACTGTAAAAT
>MJUT01024260.1:136857-165490 GCA_002080005.1 Gigantidas platifrons
TAATATCATTATATCTTATTTAAGGTATTCTATACATCACATGACACAATCATATTTTTATCAAACTTGAATAATAATTACACTAAAGTAGTATCAGAGATATGATTTATTAATGATTTATGGTGTTTAACGCCACTTTTAACAACCAGAGAAAACCACCGACCTGTCGCAAGTCACTGAAAGACTTTATCACATAATGTTGTATCGAGTACACCTCGCCATGAGCGGAACGCGAACTAACAACCTTGGTGGTGATAGACACTGATTGGATAGGCAGTTTTATATCCAACTACCACACGGTAACGACATACCACAACGGCCCCTGTATTGTTTGTGTGTTTATGTTAGATAATATAGATTCTCCTTCAGTTGCCCGTGGGTTACAATATGTCTCCACTCAAGAGAGTTAAATTTAAAATTTTAACCACAAGCCGTCAGGCGAGTGGATACAATTTTTAATTTAACTCTCGAGAGTGGAGAAATATCGTAACCCATATGGGCAACTGAAGGAGAATTGATTTCTCCCATTATTTAACACGAACTTTATTTCAAAATTTGAAATTAATGCGTTTGAAATTAATGCGGGGAAAGGCACGAGACATTTTAATCATCTAGAGGATTACAGATTTTTTCACCACTGGTTCAGCGGGGTTAAAACGCCGTAATAATGGGAGAAAACATCTTTTACCTCAATACTAGTACACCGTATTATATAAGTTCCATATCAGAGATATATACAACACTTAATTATATGTCCCTGGTAGGATTAACAAGACAAATAACAACCACATGCTTTCAGAATACAGAATAAATTAAAATGTTTTAAGAATAAATTAATTATAAAATATAAGTAAAGTGTCACATATTACAAAAAAACAAACAGCATTGTTTTAATGTTTACTGAAGAGTGTCAGTCGAATAACAAACAACGAAAATTAATGTCTTTATTATATGTATATGTGTGATTGGTATTAAATCTGTTAAAAGTATCTTGCAAGATTTTTGGTCCTAAGAGAATGATCTTTAACAAATATATTCTACCTTCCTAGTTGGTAATCAGTTAACTATGAACATTCTTTGACCCTGCTGTTGTATTATCCATGTTTATATAGTCGTTCATTTCGGGATACTTTGTGGTGTATTTGGAAGGAAGCGAGTGTGCATTTGTTACTGTTTTTTTTCTGTTGGTATTGCCGTTGGAGTTCTAATTATCAAATTGTTGACGCCATTATTTGGTTAGTCTTGATGGTTATGGTATCTGGTACATATCTTGATACAGTGAGTAAGTCACTGGTTATTGTTAAATATTAATTATACATCAATATCACGATGAGAACAAGTTAGACTTGAGGAGATAATAATGATGGTGATGCGTGCAATGTACTAGACTAACACAACGAGGTGATTTTTTTTATAGTGATTACTGACTGATATAGCAGTCCTCTGCTAAACATGACTCCGAGATAATCCATCTTTGTTATTTTATTACTGTTCGTGTTCTTTACGAGAAGCAAAAAAAAATGCCAATTGTATGTGTTCTGAACGAGAAGCACAAAATTAAAAATTTCATAGCCTTTGGTTTGACTAGACAGGGATCGCATCAGCAATCTCCTGAATTCAAGGCGTGTACCTAACCACTATACCACCGAAGCGGTTCTTATCTTGATATAAAGACTTACTAAAACACAGTGATTTTCTTGCCATGTCTCCTTGATGCCAGGTGGTATGCTTACGGACTTCACTATGAGCAACACGGCGGATGTCTTAAGAGACAGGAATTCATTTCTTACCCTTTCCGAACATCTCGGTATACCCCCGTTTGTTTTGTAGTGTTCCAAGTTGCTCATCTTTATAGTTTTCTGTGTTGTGTTTTGTTGTTGTTTTGTTCGTCCTCGTTCTGTGTCTTGTGTCCAATGCAGTACGTGTCTCTAGAGTATCCATCACTGATTGCCCCTTCGAGTTTCTCTACCGTTTATTTATATATCAATGTCGAAATCAGAAGCGCATAAATTTTATATATCATAATACTTATTTGACTTTAACAAAACTATCTTGAATTGAAAAAAAAAGAATAGAGATTTCAGGGATAAAGTCAAACAGTAGATATGTTGTATATAACATGTGGGCGTTTGAAGTAAGTAAGACACACTAATTAAATAACGTTTGGCTGACATTGCATTATAGGTAGTACTTATTTTTTTTAGTTAAATGCAATAAAAAGTGTATTGCATAATGTACTACTCAAGCAACATATAAGTATTTTGCTATGAATTACTTATGTGTAATGCAAATTATATGAAAGCTTTGCGTCATGAAATAATAAAGATAGATATAAGAACATCTTACTTCAAAGAAAACACTTTAGTGTGATAATTTTCTAAATAGTGTTCGTAAAATAAGACACGTTTCTATATTATGAGAATATATCTGAAAGTTGTTTCAATACGGTAACCCTTGGTGGGACCTCGCGGTATAGACATAAGACAAATTTTCTCCGCTACGAGGTACTACTCTTACGAATGGGGCGGGCGTGGCCAATAGACGTGTGGGAAACCAATATACAGCTCGCATTTAGGACGGGACGTACATGATTATCACATGTCTATAATGATGTCATGCTCCTAGTATGTAAAATACAAGATTGAAGCATCTCATAGTTATTAGTTGTCGTTAGAGGCCTGTCGCAGGGCATCATATTTGAGAATCTGAGATTTCAATTTCTTCTCTGAAATCTTTAATTTCCCTTCATTGACCCCCCTCCCCCCATTCCAGTGCTATCTTTTTATCTACGTGATTTACTGTTAGTGAACTTCTTCTTGTCTTGTATAGTTATATAGCTGACTTACTGCTCACTTGACGTTATATATCAATCAATCAATCAATCAATCAATCAATCAATCAATCAATCATTATTGTATATTTCTACAACAGTATCATTTAAATTCATCATCTAATAGTAACCGCCACGAAATAACTGAAATATTGTTGAAAGTGGCATTAAGCACCATAGCCCTAACCCCCTCTAATAGTGATTATTAATAGTCAGATATAGTCGTTTAAAGTTAAAGCAGGACTTCAGATGAGCTTGTGTAAACAAATTTACACTGTTTGTATACTATAATTAGACATTGTTTTGATTTATTTTATTAGTATATAAATGTAATGTATCTTGTTTGTGTATATTTTCAGATATTAATCCTTAAAGAACAGAATCCAAATTTACCTGGAGTGGTAAGAAAATCTCAATCTGTACTTTAAATTCAAACGAATAATTATATTTCTTTACATATCAATTTATTGACATTCGTGTTTTATTCAAATAAATCACGTGTTCATTTCAAATCGTTTCATACTCATAAAATATTACCGTGTTATACATTTGAGACAAGATCACTTCAAGTTCAAACGACTGATGAATAACATAAACAAAAGTAAACGGGAACCGGTGCAGCTAGACTTCATACCTGTATTCTTAGAGTGCATTTTATTATGTCTTCAGCTCCTGCATTTCGTTCCAGGAAAAAAATATTCGACCACCAACTTCCTATGAAAACACCATAAACCCCTTCCTCTCCTGTGATACTTAGCTGAGGACATAGCACATCGTCATGTGTCTTAATAATTTAATCATCAATATCTTTTTAAATCGATCATTTCAGGTTTAATCACAACAGAATGCAAATGTGCAGTTGAATTGGCCTAATGCACAATCCGATGCAATTCTAAATAACAGCGTCGGATACAGGGTCAGGGTTCCTGTGGTTTGGTAAAAAGGGTTCTGTCAGCCTAATTTAAAAATATTATGATGAACAATTGCAAAATTAACGACAAAATATACCTTGGACCAACACACCCATACCGTTTGTTGAAAATTCATGTATCGTCGCCTGAATATTATCGACAAAGGAGACTAGTTACCCAGAACTAATATGCATTTCCTGTACCACGTGTGCTACCCGTAGTAAAATCCTCATTTGAGGGATTCACGTGGCATAATAATTGGACCAGGATCTAGGCTGTTAGGGCTGTCCACTATTAGTAAGGGGTGAATCAAGTACACAACTCGTCGTTTGGTCATGTGTGGCCCGTTAAAAGGTAAAATGTTCCTACTCTAGCCACTATTTGTCGTTTTACTTGTGGCAAGCAAGGTTTATTGGGATGGTCCTATGGATTCAAGATAATGAATAACGTAACAAACGTTTGCTTTGTAACGAGCCATCATATATCACTTTTCTCAAACTGTGAACCATTGAAAGTCTTTATGTGCTAGAAACGAAGCATTCATCAAGCTCAAGGCACTCAGTTGCGCCCCTTTGAAATTTGCGTATAAATTCGATTCTTCACACACTGCCGCCAGAAGGGTTGTACCACATTAAAATCAGATTTTTGTGGTATCCTTTATTATCTTTCTCAAAACACTAACATCCCGTATGGGGTTAACGTCAAGGTTCATACTTTCAAGCCAAAAATCAGCGACTAGACTAGATACCACCACGCGAAGAGCTGGTGTCCGATTTTATCAACGTCCAGTTATTTTTAATGTCATCATTGCCGGCCCTATTGAAACAACTTTTTCAACGTCCATTAAATGTTAAATTTCATCAAATATTCAAACTAATTTTCAACACCTAGTCATGTTTAATTTCATCAGATATTCAAGACAATTTTCTACGTCCAGATATTTTTTACTTCATAGGACTATTGAAGCCAGTTTTCAACGTCCAGTTATTTTAAAATCATATGCCTATTGAAGCCAATTTTCTACGTCCAGTTATTTTAAAATCATATGCCTATTCAAACCAATTTTCAACGTCTAGATATTTTTAATAGTGTTAACATCATTGTATCAGCTGATCGGTTGTAACACATTGTTTTATACCATAGGACTGTTTTTATTCACAATACACATCAATCTGCAGTAAATGATTGTTTTCTCTGTCACTATTCATTTAAAACAAAAAATATATATCATCGTCTTTACGTCCAGTTGTTAGTAGGAGGGCTCATATCTTATTTACGTTATTTGTGTTGGTTTCTTCATAGTGGTGTCCAACACATATTGTGTTGTGTTTTTGTTTTGTTTTTCTTCGTGTTGTGTACCCTATGTTGCCAGTTTCTCTGGATTGTCCCTTCGGTATTCTCTAATGTTTGTTTTTCTTCGTGTTGTGTACCCTATGTTACCAGTTTCTCTGGATTGTCCCTTTGGCATTCTCTAACGTTAATAAATTTCTTTGTTGCTATACTTGCATAGCATATCAATATTTCTGTTACTATTCTTTTAAAACATTTTATCGACTTTCATCTATTTTCTTGTGTAATAAAGATGTATAACATGACAAGTAAATTGATTCACAAAAGACACACAAGTAAAGTTTGACGATACCAAAGAGGTAATATGACACAGATAACATTACAATTGAACAATATCACTAACAACCTGGGGTAAATTCAGATACTCCGGAAGAGTAGACAGTTCCTGCTCCACTAGTGACACATGTCGAGTTACTTTTGTAAAAACAAATCCACTGATAAGTCATAAAAGAGGAAAGGAAGACGGAATGATGACTTTGACAAACAGAAAATGTCCGTGGTCATCTGTGACACAGGTATTCCGTTACGGTTTACCAAGTCATGATGCCAACCGGTAAACTTTCGAAGTGATGACTTTAACCTAACCACTAGAAACCTTTGGTTCAGTAGCTTCATTGTTAACAGCGACACTCTATCAAGGAAATCCTGATGGGAACCGCTATCTATAGAATACCGCATTAACTGAGAAACATATACTCCATATGCAGATGCGAATAGGATATTGCTGAATTAAAATGTTTGTAAAGTTCGCAATGGAAAAATTTGAATCATCTCTTTTGGGAAAATTATATATTATGTCCTATTCTTGAAATCAGAGGTTATATTGTTTTTGTGTGATAAAGGGCTTTAATACGGATGGTTTGCATGGGTTAGGACAGAGCTCCGGTTTTAAGATTACCGAGAAACTGTGTAATTATGCTACACTTTAAAAGTTAAAGTTCGAACCATAACCTGCAAAGAGACAACACAACAATCCAATACAGTGTAGATTAGTGATAATATTACGCTTTGAAAGTTCAGATAGCTATTTCAGTTAAATGCAATAGTACTACATTGCATTAAAATCTAATAAGTAAGTAAATATCACATGTATTGTCAAAAGATATTTCAACATCATTCCTGGTAAAAACATATATATCTAATTTAATTCACACAACGCGTTTCAGGAATAGTCTTCATTATGTACTCTCGATGTTTGAAAACCATAAGAATAATTACAACATCATTATTACTGGTAAACATTCTTTGTAGTAGCTATAAATAAAAATGTATATATTAAATTTACTGCGCACAGCGCGTTTCAGGAATAATCTTCATTTAGTACTCTCGATGTTAGAACTTTCAGGAATAACCTTCAACAGGTACGCTCAAAGTCAAAAGATTGGAAAGTCAAATAATTTAGAAGTCTTTGGGAGCAAGAAACCAAAGGGCCGAAACAGGATAGCTAAAATCAACCAAGATCAAATATGGGAGGAGAACCTTAGTTTTGATAATATTTACAATAAATAGGAACTGTCAATTTTAATAAAAATATATCTAATATACCATTCAGTGCCGAAGCACTGACTACAGGGCGAATGATACCCATGGTACTAATAGTCCACCACCATATACTACGAGCACTGTCGATGATATATCTATATTCTGGAAAGGTTAAGATATCAATTGGTTAATCAGAAGACGTAAAACGAAGCAGTGGGACAGATATATTGTATGGTTGTCACTTGCTTAGACGTTTGTATAATATACTTTATTTCCCGTGACTGCATAATGAATTCTGCATTATCCTATACAATATATTAAAAATTGCTGAGTTAGATTGCTGTCAAATTATAATATTAAGTATATATATACCATCTACACACGCTTATATACATGTCTTACGTCTATCCCTAGATTAAAACCTTACGAGACAAGGTAACACTACGACTATTGAAGCTCTTTTTTTAAGGAGTGAATGCAGTCTAGTGGTCTAGGGCGCTGGACTTAAGGCTAAGCGAATGGTGCTGCAGTGTATCAATGGTGTGAGTTCAAATCCCGTCGAGGGAAGAACAAAAATTTGACAGCTTCAAAATCTAACTAACACTGTTTGGTTTATCTTTCAGACGTATATTTAATATTTAGTATTTGAGAACCAGTGGGACAGATATATTGTATGGTTGTCACTTGCTTAGACGTTTGTATAATATACTTTATTTCCCGTGACTCTATAATGAATTCTGCATTATCCTATATAATATACTACTCAAAAAAAAGTTAGCAACTCTTATTTATATCTAAATTTTAAAAAATATATGTTAGGCCATGCAAAGTTAATTACTTGGTTCTCAGGCCCCTTTTTGTCAAAATTGATGAGGGAGGGCGGCATTTTTTGTTATCCTTTTACTGCTGTAAAAAGTGATGAGGGAGGCATTTTTTCTTCTTTTTTTTTGTGTGAAAAATATGGCAATGTATAAATCTTTTCATTACTTTATTGAAAATTTCAATTTTATTTCTTCCGATGGTGGCAGAAACATCACAAGTGGTTAATTTTTATGGAAACGTCCAATCCGCTGGCCCCAACGTACCATTTTTTTTATCTCCGTAAACAATTCCAATAAGGTACAAGTTTCGGAGAAGCCCCCTATTATGTTTCCTGGTAAAACTGGCAAACATTTGTGCCGAATTTGCACAGAAACGATTGACATTTTGTCTAAATGTCAAACGGAAACACGTTTTTTATTTATACATTGTCATAGCGATGCTTTAAATCTCATTTAAGCATGATGCGTTTTAAAGAGTTTCACCGACCACGCGATATAAGAGAAAAACGGATGCGGTTGTTTTTTCCGTACGGACAGCGCTACCGCATTTAAATATATTTTGTTTTACTATTTTTGCAATAAAATCGGCAATGCGGCGATGAATTTCCACATGCGGGCGGGTCTGAGAACCAAGAAATTGACTTTGTATGGCCTTATGTATCAACACAAAACTTGTACAAAATCAAGACGACAAATATGCCCAACAAATTTTAATTTTATTTTCGTTTAAACGTAACAATTTGTTTCTCAGGATAGGTCTGAACACCAGTAAGTTGAAAAGTGGTTTCACATGGAAGAAACGTTGCAGATGACACAGAGTTAGTAGGATGTATGTCCACATTGAGCGGCGATACACGCTTGACAGCGTTTCCTCATACTGTCAACACACCGACGAATAACATCCTGTGGCATGTTTTGCCATTCAAGCATCAGGCGGTTACGTAACTCCTGAATGGTCTGTGGAGGTTTATTACGGTATACTCTGCGGCCCAATTCGTCCCCCACATGTTCAATTGTATTAAGATCCGGTGAATTTGCTGGCCAATCCATTCTGTCGATGTTGTTGGTTCTTACAAAGTCATTCACAATTCTCCCACGGTGCGGTCTGGCGTTATCGCCTTGGAAAACGGTGTTTGGGCCAATTTGTTGTAAAAACGGTAACATTAATGGTCTCAAAATTTCATCAATATACCGCTGCGAGTTTAAATTACCATTGACAATGTACAGTTGAGTTCTTAGATTGACACTTATACCGGCCCAAACCATCACAGATCCCCCACCGAAGCGGTCATGCTCCCTTACGTTAACGTCAGCAAAACGTTCCCCTTGGCGCCGATAGACACGGATACGACCGTCATTGAATTTTAAATTAAATCTGGATTCGTCTGAAAAGCAAACATTGCCCCACTGACGAAGTATCCATCGCAAATGAGGTCGGCACCATTCCAAACGAAGCCTACGATGACGTCTAGTTAAGGGTATTCGTACAACAGGACGTCTTGACCTCAAATTTGCAGCATGCAAACGGTAACGAATTGTCTGATCCGACACATTTACACCAGCAGCTGTCCGTAATTCACGCTGTAGAACACGTGCATTTACCGTCCTGTGACGTAACGTTAAGTTTGTAACGAGTCTATCTTGCCGCTGTGTGGTGACCCTCGGTCTCCCAGACCTAGCTCTATCTGTGACAGAATTGGTTGCGGTAAATCGATTTAACAGTCTTGTAATAGTGCTTGGGGCAACTCCAAACGTACCTGCAACTCGTCGAGCAGATTGACCTGCCTGTAGCATACCAACGGCCCGCTGTCTTTCATTTGTGCTTAGAGAACGTCTTCTTCCCATGACAATTAACACCACAAAAGTGATGAACAGTGGACACATTAAAAATCGAAATCATGTTGCTCGTGCAAATGAAGCTTAATAAAGTTTAAAAACCTTACAGGTAATCTTTCATGTAGTCATTGTTCATTTTTGTTGGCATTTTCCTTTCATGCATAAATCTGTGATTTTGTGGGAAATCATGACGTCAGTTGATGCAAACGTTGAATGGAAGTGCGGTCAAAAGTCCTCGAAAAATAAAGTTAAGACTCCGCTTATCAACTCAAGTACCAAGGTGAATATTTTGGAGCCTTTTTAATTATTTATTTGTCTATTCAAAATAAATGCTTAATAAATGAGGTGTTGCAAAACTTTTTTTGAGTAGTATATATTAAAAATTGCTGAGTTACATTGCTGTCAAATTATAATATTAAGTATATATATATATATACCATCTACACACACTTATACACATGTCTTACGTCTATCCCTAGATTAAATCCTTACGAGACAAGGTAACACTACGACTATTGACGCTCTTTTTGTAAGGAGTGGATGCAGTCGAGTGGTGTAGGGCGCTGGACGTAAGGCTAAGCGAATGGTGCTGCAGTGTATCAATGGTGTGAGTTCAAATCCCGTCGAGGGAAGAACAAAAATTTGACAGCTTCAAAATCTAACTAACACTGTTTGGTTTATCTTTCAGACGTATATTTAATAATTAGTATTTGAGATTCAGTGGAACAGAAATATTGTATGGTTGTCACTTGCTTAGACGTTTGTATAATATACTTTATTTCCCGTGACTGTATAATGAATTCTGCATTATCCTATAGAATATATTAAAAATTGCTGAGTTAGATTGCTGTCAAGTTATAATATTAAGTATATATAAACCATCTACAAACGCTTATATACATGTCTAACGTCTATCCCTAGATTAAATCCTTACGAGACAAGGTAACACTACGACTATTGAAGCTCTTTTTTTAAGGAGTGGTAGTAGTCGAGTGGTCTAGGGCGTTGGACGTAAGGCTAAGCGAATGGTGCTGCAGTGTATCAATGGTGTGAGTTCAAATCCCGTTAAGGGAAGAACAAAAATTTGATAGCTTCAAGATCTAATTCTAACACTGTTTGGTTTAATTTTCAGACGTATACATTTATATACACGTCTAAAATGGTTTGTAAAACAACACCAAGTACACAAAACAAAGTGACAAAGAATAATAATATTTCCGAACCAATATTATTTAAATAGACACTGATGAAGTCCCTCGGTGGGACGAAAATGTTGTCATTCAACGAAGTGTTTAATTCTTTGTCACTTTGTTTTGTGTACTTGGTGTTGTTTTACAAACCATTTCAGATGTCTATGGATTTTATTTTACTTGCATAGTATCGTTATACCGTAACGATCCAACACCCCGTAATATTGATCGTTGTCTAGTTTTTCAGACACACATATATATATATATATATATATATATACAGACAAATCTGTATATAAAGACCACTCAAGGGAACCTGAAAATGAGCAGTTTCCCTTTATATGCAGTCAAAAATATATGCACTATTCATTAATGGCGAAAATAGTATCGCCATTTATTACATTAATAACACTACTATATTGTTAACTTCTGAAGGTTGTGTTTCTTCCATCTAAAGGTAACTTGCAGCAGTGGTAATCACGAACAGGCAGTAGCATGGGCAGCAGGTATGATAGGTGTAAAAAGTTGTGTTATTGTACGAAGAACAGCACCTAAAATTAAAGCTGCTGCTATTCAAAGTTATGGTGCTGAAGTCGTGTTTTGTGAGCCGAATCCACAGTCCAGGTATTGTTATGGTAACATGACGGGTGTCACTAGTGTAATAGGGGCTGATTATCCTTGTGGTACACATGAGTTCACCATTTGTCTTAGGAGGGGGTCGCCTTATTCAAGCTTTATTTTTTTGCGTAGTGTTCTTCTTCGTTTTACGTCTTCTGATTAACCAATTGTTATCTTAACCTTTCTAGAATAGATTAGAAAAATAATATGGTAAATACCTTTAAATTGCGACAACATGCTGATGAATTCCGTTACACCCGTCTTATTGTTTGCTTGCGCTTTAACAAATGCATTCCTTCAAGGATTCTCACCAAAATATTTACAAAATCTGTATTATTTAAAAAAATATCTGAGTTAATGTCGAAAATGAGTTATATTGGACTATTTGTTTTGGAGTAACATCTTTGTTCTATGATGCACATGTAGAGAGAAGTTATTCCTGTATTATCCTTTTCTATATCTCTTGTGCTTTTTGTCTTCAATGTATACAGTTTACATATTACTTTTTATTGTTTCTTATTTTTAGTAAATGTTGTAGTTTATTTATTTCTTTTATGATTTGAAATAACTTAGTACTATAAAGATCACGATTAAATGTCTGTCATAATTGTTTATAAAGTGTGCTTGTTATTTTCTAATCTAGTACAGAGGCATGTGCCAAACTAGCAAAAGAAAGAGGTTTCGAAATTGTTCATTCTTCAGACCATAATGATACCATTGCTGGACAGGTATTTAGTGCAAGAATTTTGTACTTTTAAGCATTGAATATATCATATTTGATTTTTCGAGGGGTTACTCTTCGAAATTTGAGGTTATAACTTTCTAGATTATATATTTCAAAGCTACGTGTTTTCTCTCAAATTATCAACATAATACCGCCCTGATGGTACTGTAGTAGGCTTTTTATTTATTTAGAATAACCCATTAATCTTTAAAAAAAAAAGAAGAGATATCAAAGGGGCAATCAGAAACCGTAAATTGAAGGGTAGACAATGTAATGGCCAAACGAAAAAGGACAGAGAGACAAACTATGATCTTACAAAATACACATGGCAAACTAACGATTGAGCACCGCGAACCCACTAAATATTGGCAACACATATTCCGTAACTGTTAATAAAGTCACTGTCAATTTCTAGGTATAGATCAAGGTTTAAAACATATCTTTCTGTATCTGGGATATCCTTTACTTCTAGCTCAATACGATCGATTCGATCAACACAATCACCAAGCTTGGAATTACTTAGTACGAGGACAACATTTATATAGCGGAACGTGAAATTATAGGACAGATCAGTTTCTTTTCGGTTTTCTTGGAAAGCCTCTGTTTGTANAGAATAAAACTGAAATACAACTCGCTTAATTGGCACTAATAAACAACAATATATTAGTCATGCAGAACATTCTCATATATAACACATACTAGTATGTATAAGTTTAAAAGTAGATAGTCTCTTACTTCCAGCCATATCCTATCTTATTAAATAAAACATACAAATAAAATGAAAGACCATAACAATACCACAAGTGTCTGAAATTGTTTTCTTTAAGGGAACGATGGCAGTTGAATTATTAGAGCAAGTGCCTGATTTAGATGCTATCTTAGTATCGGCATGTGGCGGTGGTATGATTTCTGGAATATCTATTGCTGCTAAGAGTATCGAGAAAGATATCAAAGGTAAAGAACTACCTAAAGTACATTACAAACTAGTGGTGCTTAATTCTTACAATTGACGTTTCATTTTCAGTAAACATTAATGCTCTGTGTGTACTGTTCAATAGTGTCTAATTATCCCTGTATCGCTCGACATCATACAATCTATATGCTTAGTACTGATTTAGTCAATACAAAAGCCGCATTGTTGGCTAGAGGTTATGGTGTTTAGTGCAGGTTGAAGCAATATTTCATGTATATTCCTGCCTGCTAAAAGTCATATACAATATGCTTCAAGTAAATTTCAGCATAACTGGAATGGAGCTGGCGGTTTTGCTGTTGATGTAAATCCATCAGATTACAACCATACTGACTACCTCATTAAAACATTAAAATAATAACAAATCATCACATTGTGCTTGGCCAGTCTGGAGTAAAACATTTAGCTATTTATGCAAAAGCAGTCTACGTCAGTGGTGGTAATACAATTATATACATTATACTGTGGAATCTGTCTGATCCGACATACCAAGGGACCTGGGAATGTGTTGGATTGTACAGGATGTAGGAATACTCATGTTTTATTTTAGTTAGCAGAAATACTCTGGGTTCATTAATTTTATTCGCATGTCTCAGGATGCCGGAAGACTCATGTGTCTGATTGTACAAGTTCCACAGTATATATAATTGTTAGATGATGAGTTTTCTTCTAAATTGAAAAATAATGCATATATCAAGTAAGAACTTTGGAAGCAATTACACGTACATGTTACTATGCCTATATAATATCTCTTTTGTAGTTTTTATGGTAGAACCAGAAGGGAAAATGGCTGAGAAGTGTATACGATCAGGTACAATATGTCATACCAAGCACCTTTCCATAATACTTTCAGAATTCAATTATTTCGGCCCACTCGTTTCCTAATATTTTCTCTGTTTAGGCTTACGGTCTTTAGAGTACACCTAAAGTTATTTAGAACACTGAATATGACTGTAGGTTCCGATGTACATTATTATGGCAATTTTGAAATCATTCTCTCAAACGATGATACTTATCATTCAGTAGTCCAACATGATGGTTTCTATGTAAATTATGAAAGTATATTTGTTCGCACACTTCATTTTTATATATGTATATGAAGTGCAACTGCTCATAAAGGCAGCATTTCCAGGTACCATAGGGTGGGCTTTACATACAAGTATAACTCTACTTAGTTGTTGTCATGAACAGAAATCTTAACAATGATGGTCAATATTTCCACCATTATCAATAAAACGGTTAACCGCTCCTCACCTCAACTCACACGAAAAATATCATTACATATGGTGTGTGAAATCCAGGTCCTGGCCTGGAACAATCACACAAAGGTGCATTATATTATATTTGTTGGTCCTAACACCTTCGATTCTCTCTCTTCCTCTTATCTAAGCAAGTCAGGATCTTCTAAAAATATAATACATAGGCTACCATCTTGTCATATTTTTAAACCCAAATCTAGCAATCCATAGATTTTATTTAAAAAAGAGAACTAAATAGCCAGCTCGTCATTTCTTATTTTGAATCTGTTCATTGTATTGCCTGTCGTTCCTCGATTTATGTCTTCTGATTACCCTTTTGTATTCTTCAAGCACTTCTTGTAGATCGTTGTTTGTCCTTTTGTTCTTCTTTTGGTCATTGTGTTGTCTGTTCTTCTTCCATTTACGGATTCTGATAACACTTTAATATCTTCAAATGTTTCATAAATGTGTGATAAGAGAAGGTTAATACTTGCCTGTAATACAACATCTTTAATTTCTATAGACTTTTTTTTTAATAACACACAAACAAAGGGCAGTAATTCAATGTTCAAATGTTCATTGTGGAATATTTAGTATATTCGATTTGCTCTTTCACTGAGGATAACGTTGATATCTATTTAAAATGCACGAAGCATTTCTAGAAAAAAAAACTTCATCAGGTATCTAAAAGCCTAATAAATTGAAAGAACATGCAGCAATCCTTTGGTTGACATGCCTTCAAAGACGTTTAAATTATTTGTCTTTCCAATCTTTAGATTATGAACGTACATGATGAAGGTTTATTACATAAATGTGTAGTGTGCACTAAATTAGATATCTACGATTTTATTATTGTCGCCATAAGGCTATGACAATATGCCAACAAAATGCATGACACCAAACAATTATAAACTCTGAACAATATAAGCTATAGTGCATGTATCTGTTGTGGTCTACCTCTTTTGTTGTTCTTCAAATATTTTATGTTGTGTATTGGTGCAATATTAAAAACCAAGTCTACACTACAAATGTCAAAACTAGTGTGTATTGAAGGGAGGGGGAAACATGATAAAAATGTCATGATTCGCTTTTCGTGTTATCTTTGTAAAACAAAAGTGTACTCGTTTAAAACTTACATTTTAATACATTTTGTTTCTTTTGATGAGTATTATCAATGTTTTTTTAATTTTTGGTTGGTATTTTGTCATTTAAGGAGAGAGATTATGGCCGAACCCACCTACATTTTTAGATACAATTGCAGATGGCCTCGTTCTTCAGCAGATTGGTCACTTAACGTTCCCAATAATATGTGATCTTGTAGAAAAAGATGTGTTTACATTAGTAAGTATATATATATATATATATATAATAAAAATTAAAACAGAATTCTGGTACTTCAATCACATTTGATATAGCACTCAACTATGATAGCAATTTTTGATGAGTATTATCAATGTTTTTTTTAATTTTTGGTTGGTATTTTGCCACTTCGATAAAAAGTGGCGTGGTGTAATATCTATTAAATAATATGCTACTTGAACAATCTATAAATGTTAAAATGTGATGCCATTCACTCTTAGAAATTACGTTAATACCAAAACATAGTTGAGTGCTATATAAAATTGAATAAGTTATTCCTTTAATCATGTCTTCATTTCTCTGAAGATAAATAATATAATCGTTTAGCACAGAAACCCGTGCTATTAATATTACAAATCATTGCATATTATATATATAGATAATAAACACATATGCATTAACACATATGTCGTTTAGCACAGAAACCCGTGCTATTAATATTACAAATCATTGCATATTACATATATATAGACAAGATAGGTAAGAAAATGAAAAACAAATATACCACACTGTCGGGATTTGTGAAATGGTTTTGTCTTATACAAACTGACCATTTGTGCGAGTATCAAACTAAAAAACAAAAACAAAAATACTACATTGTAGGAACAGTTACTCAAACTAATAGAAAAATTGTAGAAAGATGTAAACAAGTAAACAAATACATGACCACGGCCTTTCCTGACTTGGCTCAGACACTTCGATAAAAAGTGGCGTGGTGTAATATCTATTAAATAATATGCTACTTGAACAATCTATAAATGTTAAAATGTGATGCCATTCACTCTTAGAAATTACGTTAATACCAAAACATAGATATTTTAAATATATGAAAACTGAAATGTCAGTCGATAATTTTGAGAATTGTATGACATTCACCATTTACAAATTATTTCCATTTTATAATCAAGATTTAAATATATATTGAAAAATAATATGGTAAAGTTTATGAAAACTGACATGTGTTGGTCAACGAGCTCATCGTTAATATATCAACACTTCTAAACGGTAAACACAAAGATGACGAATATTAGACTTTATAAACGATATACATATTTTCATTTCATGGTAATCGTATACATTGAAGGATAATTTTAATTCCCAATTTAAACATAGTATTACCAACGATTTCTAGAAAAGTAGCCAAAGTTGTAACATGAGTGCATTCTTTTCTGTTGATCTTGTTATGATATATATACGAGTATATAAGCTAAGAATTCGGAACAATTGTTTAATCGTTTAGCACAGAAACCCGTGCTATTAATATTACAAATCATTTCGTTTATTGGCATAGCTTACAAAAAATTATTCCATATTCCTAATATCTTTTTTAAAATATTATTTATCTTCAGAGAAATGAAGACATGATTAAAGGAATGAAATTTATGTTTCAACATATGAAGGTAAGTAAAGATAACCTAGACCTAAACATATTCCAAAGAAATTAGAAATTCATATTTTTTTTTCATAATTAAATTTAAGAAGATGGTGATTTTGCCTTCTTTGTCAAGTGCATTTATTAACATCGTTGTATTGTTTGCATATATTGTTAAGGATTGGGTTAAGTTTATGGTGTTTAACGTCATTTTCAACAATATTTCAGCTATATCGTGGCTGCATTTTGTTTGTGCAGGAAACCAGAGAAAACCACCAACCTGTCGCAAGTCACTGACAAACTTTATCATATAATGTTGTATCGAGTACACATCGAATTCACAACTTTAGTGGTGATAGGCACTGATTGCACAGATAGTTGTAAATCCAACTACCATACAATCACGACTACGACGGCCCCTATAAATTGTCAATGGCATTACCTTCTGAAATGATGTTTTAAATGATGACGGTGTATAGTTAATGTGTCATCCTTGTATTTGTTGTTTGTCTAATATAAATGTTCTCAATTTTCAGCTTGTAGTAGAGGCTGCCGCCGGAGCCACAGTAGCCGCCGCCATGTCGGATAAACTTAAACAAATGGACCCTAACATGAAAAACATCGGCATCATTTTATGTGGGGGAAATGTTGATATAGATAGTTTACCATGGTACACACATGGTTGATCAAGAAAGGAAGAAATCAATGGTCTTCATTTCAGTTCAAACTAGTATTAGAATAAAATCTATTTTGAAAGCAAAAACATTGCGTATACAAGGGGAACTGTTTTTGTCCATTTAATTGAAACTGTGATGATATCTGTAATAATTGAAAAATGATGTTTTTGTTGGAAGTTGCTATCAATTTCCATTAAGAAGGCATTTTCTTACTAAACAAATTTGGTGACAAGAATTCGTACATTCTCTTCAAATTAGCAAGGCTTATAACTTATCACCTTTTTGGAAAATTATAGTCATTCTGAAATGGGAATTACCCTCATAGAAAAAAGAATTTCAACTTCGAATTTTAAACATGTATGAGGTTTTGTCAAATACAACCATTTTTTTTCTTCAGTATATTTGCTATTCTCGAAATGTTTCATTTACACTCATTTTTTCCATAATATAACTTATGAATAAAATGAGAAAAAAAACGACTGCACTGTCGGAATATTTCCAAAATCCAATAGAAAAATTGTAGAGACAAATTCGATACCAAAATACATGACATACCCAAATACATGACATACCCAAATACATGACATACCAAAATACATGACATACCAAAATACATGATATACCAAAATACATGACATGCCCAAATACATGACATACCAAAATGCATAACATATCCAAAGACATGACATGCCCAAAATACATGACATACCCTAATATATGACATACCCAAATACGTGACATACCCAAATACATGACATACCCAAATACATGACATACCAAAATATATGATATACCCAAATACATGACATACCAAAATATATGACACACCCAAATACATGACATACCCAAATACATGACATACCCTAATACATGACAAACCCAAATACATGACATACCCAAAGCATGACAGACCCAAATGCATGACATACCCAAATACATAACCGCCCCCTTTTAGTTTTTACAAGTTTACCTTTTACATTACCAGGAGAAGTTCACTTGGTAGGCAGTGAGCTTACATTGCACATTTTAGCAAAGTACTAAAACTGTGTTGTCGTTATGTATCATATATGTATTTGACTAGCTTAGGTGCTAAATAGAGCAGGTTACGAAAGCTTTGCATTTGAGAATTGAATTCGAGTTACAAAAATCGCATGAAATATTGCCAATGAGAACAGGGGAGATTAATGTCTAATTAAATATTAAATATCGTTTTCAACTCAAATTAAGCCTTCAATGATTTTTATTTGTTAATTATATATCGGTGACACATTCTAATATTGTGATAACTTTTCATTATAATTTTATTTTATGTAATTCTATATTTTATAGACTACTTTATTTTACCTAATTATATGTATTAAATTGCTTACGAATAAAATTATATCTTATAAGATAAATGTCTTCTATATCTTTTAGCCACATCGGTGGTGTTATGGTTAGCGTGCTAGCATTGAGTGCTGTAGATCGTGGATTTGAGCCCCAAGTGGGTCAAACCAAAGACTATCTAATTGGTATTTGTTGCTTCTCCGCTAAGCACGAAGTATGAAGGAGAAAGAGAAAAGTCTTGTTGGCTCGGAATCAGGATAATGCGACCGAAGGGGGAGCTATGTCTATCCGTGGACTGTTACTTCAGTGTGCTTGCACTATTAAAATCCAACCAAGCGTGCTGCTCTAGTACAAAGTGGACCTCATCATTATCGCATTGAAAATAAACTACTTTGTGCCATGATATAGCTGAAAAAGAATGCTGATTTGGCATTAAACAACAATCACTCACTCAATCTTCTATATCTTAATCCTCATATATTTACATACAATAAGGACCACGCAATTTTCCGATGGAAATTCAGGTTCTGTCTTGAGACAGACATAAATATGTGGCGGGGTTAATCCAGTTTATAGGTACCTTTAAATTAGTACTCGTTTATAGCACCCAAAGAAGCTTGAATTATTTGTCTTTGTAATCTTTTGACTGTTAGCGTACCATATGAAGGTTATTCCAGAAATGCGTCCTGCGCAATAAATTAGATATCTACGTTTTTATTAACAGGATTATAAATGAATATGACATTGCTTTGTCAACATTTTACCGAGAATAATAAGGGGTGTTATATTTTATTGTGCTAGTTAAAAAGGATATGGATGTAAATGGACACGAGATACTACCCAACATGACACTTAGACACAAATTTCAGTAGAGGAGCAGCTTGTAGTAAGAAAGCATATGTATGTAAGTAAGCATGAGACACTATCCAACATTACACTTAGACATCAATTAAAAGTAGAAGAACAACTTGTATTAAGAAAGGATATGGATGTAAATGAACATGACATACCATCTAACATTACACTTAGATACAACTCAAAATAAAGAAACAGCTTGTAGTAAGAAAGAATATGGGTGTAAATGAACATAAGAGACTATCCAACATTACACTTAGACACAAATTAAAGTACAGGAACATATTGTAGTAAGAAAGTATATGGATGTAAATGAATATGAGAGACTATCCAACATTACACTTTAGACACAAATAAAGTAAAGGAACAGTTTGTAGTAAGAAAGGATATGGATGTAAATGAACATAAAAGACTATCCAACATTACATTTAGACACAATTAAGGTAGATGAACAGCTAGTTATAAGACAGGATATGGATGTGAATGAAGATGAGAGATTATCCATCCAACATTACACTTAAGCACAAATTAAAGTTGAAGAACAGCTTGTAGTAAGAAAGGATATGGATGTAAATGAACATGAGAGACTATCCAACAAATTAAGGTAGAGGAACAACACTGTTATGTCTCATTATGTAATGTTAGTTTGTTGTAAATAAATGTACAGAAGATACACTAGTGGACAAAGTAACAGAGGAAAGGAATGGGGTCAATCCAAATATCCTCTGTGTGATCCCCTAACAATAGAGACAAGAACTAGTTTATGTGCTGTGGAGTATAAACCTTGGATAAAATCGACAGTTAATTACCCTTCGGGAGCATCTAAGTTCACCCACATTTGTAGTTGGCTTCGTTTTACTGAATCATTTCAAAGCATCAATGCTTTCTGTGTAATGTTTCATTGAACTTTGTTTGTTTTTTTCTGTTCATTCTCATTGTCTCAACTGTGTTGTCTGTTCTTCTTTAGCGTACGGCTTATGATTGCACTACAGAATTAAATTGGTCTAAAATTTGATAATATAATAAGAAAATGATTGCCTTATTCTAAACTGTGTTTTCAATTCCATTTGGGTGTGTTACTAAATTATTGATATCGTACAATGGTCAACAAACACTACACAGAAACTAGAGATTATACATATGATGTTATTTATAAAATATAACACTAAACTGTTTATTGTTAAATATAAAATTACAACTTCTGGTAGGGATCATCTTGGATTTCCAATCAATTGAGTGAGTGAGTGTGCGATTACTGCTGAACGTCAATTCACCAATTTTTCAGCTGTTTCATGGGGAACAAGTTAATTTTCGATGAGATGAATATGGGTCCGCTTTGTACTAGACCAACACGCTGTGTGAGATTTTTAGTGCTAGCCACTGAAACAACAGTCAGCTGATAAACATGTCGCCCACTCGGACACAATCATTATCCTGACTTCGATTCAGTCAGTCTTTGCTCTTTCTCCTTAATGCGGCGTGCTTAGCGGAAAAACAACAAATACCAATTTCATAGTCTTTGGTTTGACCCGACCGTGGCTCGAACCCACGATCTACCGCACTCGAGGCAAATACGTTAATCATTACCCAACCGATGCGGTTCCAATCAATTGACGAACTCACCAACTTTACAGTCATACAACATAAGATTTCTATCAAGTACAAATTCTACACAACGTGTGGTTAATGGAAAAGACGTTTAAAATGTCCGTCCACCAGACAGCAGCATTGGTCCTATCAGTGATGATACATTTCTTAATGAAAATAAAGTCACACATAACTTTGTGGATGATGAATTAACATGTCTAATAATTGTGACTCCAATAGATGTTTTGGCCATTCTCAATTTGATCCTGAAATTATACATCTGTTTACGTTTGTTATTGTAGGAGTTATCTCCCTTACCACGGAAAACGGAAACAGAAAGGAGAATGAACTTGTGTATAATTTTTTTACAATTGCAGATATATAAACATTGTACAAAAATAGAATATACACGTAATTTTATAAAAGATAAACGATTCAAACATTGCAACAACATTACTATTTGTACAGATTATGTGGAAAATAGTTGATAGTTCCATTCAACTTTACATGAAGTGTGACCCTTTAATCCGCCTTAAAGGAAAATAACTCCTATCAATACGCTACAAATGTATAATTTTAGAATCAAGTCGGAAATGCGGAAATGGATTATTGAACTTTCGTTTTTTTTTAGAAAACGAATGAAATATAAAAATCTAACGGACGCAGACGACACTTACAATAAACTAACTGTTATCAAAGGTAGTCAAGATAATCAATGAGACCACGTGATTCACGTGATTGTTTGGTATGAGTTACTCCCCTTTTGATTTGTGAATATTTCAATTTTACAGAAGACAACACGAAAGGTAATTTTTACAAAATAGGCTACATAAAGTTTTAGAAGAATTTTCTTTTATTCGTCAATAAATGATACTTGGGGTCTTCCTATCATAAGATGCAAAAATGGATACTTTATCTACAATATGTTCTCTGTTGACTTTATTACAACCCTCCCCCTTAATATATCATAATATTTATATAAAAAAAAAAGATCAGGGTATGGTGTTTGTTTTTATTGTCTCATTTACATTTTTTTTTTCATTTTTATCGCACTACAAGGTCTAAAAAGGAATATATTTTTTGTTGTTGTTAAGTTAATTATAGTACTGTCAGTACAATATTACATGGCGGAGAAGAGCTAACTGTGATTGATTTTATGTCGTACATTATATTTATGGTTTAGTTAATGGTGTTGACACCACTTTCAACTTTTATTACAGGTATATTGTGGTGATAGGAATTTATTGCACATGTAGTCATGAATGGGGTTCGAACTCACAACTTTAGCGTTGTTAAACACTGATTGCACAGGGAGCTGTAAATTTAACTACCATACGATCACGGCCACGACGCTCCCATGTTATATTTTACATTGTATATATTTTACTTATAAGTAGTGATCCTCAAACTAAGTGTCAAGTTTAAGAGTAACATCTAAGATGCATTGAACAACTCTTCTATTACGCAACACGAAGTACATTAAAAACCGGATGTGTACTCGGATAAGCAGTTCCTGTATATTGTAGGTTTAAATAGTTTGAAATCTGTAAAGAGCGTCAGGCAAATTTCCGATATATCATATCAGTTTAGATATAATAATTTTTCATTAATATTCAATTGTTGACTAATTTTATATCATTTTTGCCTGATGCTACACCTGAATATGGTCGTGTGTATCTTAAGGTTGTTGGTGCTGTAATACAAAAAGCACTAATGAATGTGTAATACAAATGAACAATTTATCTTTTAATTAAATTGAATAATAAATGATTGGACAGAGAGAAAAAAAACGTTGTCATTGGGTGAAGCAGTATTTCTCACATAATGAGGTTATCGTCCTCAATTTATACCCTTTTAAAATCTTTCCTGATCTGATCCGCCCGTTCATACTAAATCAAGTATGTCCTACCATGTAAAGCTCACAGTTACAATGCACTCTAAAATACGTTCAACAAATTATAATTATCTAATCAATTTATATAACGTAAAACAAACCAAATATTGAGATAACATTACTAATCATGTAAGTATCACATCATGCGAATTATTTAGTTTTTATTTTGTAAATACAGTAAAAACTGTCTAAAACGAGTCTCCCTAAAACCAACGTTTGTGCTCTGAATAGACAGGTGTTTGGCTTATACAGCTTAAATCAATACAAATTTCTTACACATGACTTTATTGAAAGCTCGGATTATACAGGATGTCGCTTCTTTCAGGGTTCGGGTTCGGTTTAGATGGGTTTCATTTGGATAAAGCACACTAGGGTAGAAATTCCACTGACGTAATAAACACACTAGTGCAAGGTAGAAATATACTAAGGTATTAACGTACCCGGACATTCTACACACCGGAAAGAAAGTACGCTTACATATGCATATTATCCTGCATTTGTGTGATTTTGAGTCCAAATATAAAGAAAAGTGTCATTTAGTCATGAACCAATTAAAACTTTTCTGGTACCTGATTATTGCAGAGCGACGGTAACAAATAGTATGAGCGGGAGCAGAGGGTATCTTTTAAAACGATTAGAACGAAGCTTTTATCTGCACTACTGTCACGACCCCTTATATTTTCCCATATTGTTCGTACATTGTATATTTGCTTACCTGGGAGTCTGTTACATATAACACACCATTATTGTAGTCATTGATATCATGTAGCAAAGGTGATTATAAAATTATTACATTTTAGATTAAAAGTATGACAACATCGAACCAGTCTGATGAAAAGTTTTGCTCTTTCTGTGACCCTTCGCCAATTAAAGCAATGGTTTGGTGTTCCGAATGTGATGATTTTTTGTGTTCCGAGTGCCTAGAACACCATAAATCTTCAAAATTATTTAAAAATCATTCAACCATATCATTAGAGGACTACAAAGAATTACCAACTGTTCTCCAAGCCATGAAGCACCAGTGTGAAGATCATGATGAACCACATCAGATGTACTGTCCTGTACATAACCGTCCATGTTGTATTATGTGCGCTGTGACGTCACATAAAGAATGTTCTGGTGTTGCTCCGTTGAAAGAATTTATCCCGAATGTTAAATCATCACCGGCTATGTTGGATCTAGAACAAATTCTCAAAGAACTGTGCTCTTTCATTAAAAGACTTATAGAGGACAAAGAGGAAAATATACAGGAAATTCTAACCCGGAAAAAAGAAATATATGAAGAAATTCACAAAATACGAAAATCTTTAAATGACCACCTCGATCAGTTACAAGAGACATTGATCATAAGTGTAAATAAGACTATTGGTGACGTCACTTTACAATTAGGTGACGTAAAAAACAGTTTGACAGAAATAGAAAAGAAGACGTCAGATATTACATTGGATTTTAACAAAATAAAAGAGCATGCGTCTGATTTACAAACTTTTTTAAGTTTACCTCATTTGATTTCTAAAGCAAACGATGAAGAAACAAACGTTGAAAAATTAGGCAGCGCGGGCAAATTAAACCGTAAAACTATTATCTTCACTGCAAGAACTGATGAAATTATTAAGATGAAATCGATTGGTGATGTTGGTGTCGATGATATTAAAAGTGATGTCGCTTATGTCAAAGAAAAAGAGAAGCAAGCACAAATCGTAGGACCGCTAACGAGAAGTACAAACGATAGAATCAATTTAAAACTTTTAAACGAAATTGACGTGAAAGTTGGAGACCGATCTAATATTATAACTGGCTGTACCATCTTAGACAACGGAAAAGTACTTTTTTCTGAATACAATTTAAATGAATACACAGATCGTGTGACATTGAATGATAGTAATGGTAATTTCATTCATACCGTTCAGGGGTCATATTGCACTGAAGGATCATTCTACGATATAACCAGTATCAATACAAACACGTTAGCTATCTCTATTTGTACATGTATTAGTATCGTTAATATTGACACACAAAACATATTACATGAAATTCAGAGCAGTCGTGTTTGTTATGGAATTACACACTGTGATGATAAACTTTATTATAATAGCGGTTCGGAAGGAATTCGGCATTTTGACTTGAAGACTAAATCCAACCAATTGTTGGTTCCTACAAATTATATAGCTCAATGTTCTACTATTTTCTGTGACGGAAATAAATTGTTTTACACGTCTAGCATAGAAACGGTGATCTGTTGTGACTTGAATGGAAAATCAATCTGGAGATTTAAAGACACTTCAGTTTTACGCTCACCACAGGGTGTTGTCGTCGATAACCACGGTTTTGTGTTTGTGGCTGGTAAAGATTCTGGAAACATAGTGGTGATATCACCAGATGAAAACTCATCAAAGGAGGTATTTCAGATTTCAATTCCAAGAGCAATGTGTTATGATAACAGTGAAAATAAAATACTTGTATGTCACACAGGAAGGAAAGCATCCTGGTTCCAAATATCTCTAGACGTATAAATCTGTACAAATATATACAAGTCATCAGCTTGAAAGTAATTATAAATAAATAGCTGTAAATAAAATATAATTGAAAATGTTTTTTTTCTTTCCTGTAGTCAGATGATGTCAACGACATTTCACAGTTCTGTGTGATTCATTTGATATCACGTTAGTGATAATTAATGGATCTTCCCTCTAGCTCCTTACTTGGTTCAAATAATCAAGCAAGTATTTTTAAGATAGAAACATAGAGAAATGGGGTTATTTATCTAAGTATTCTGAAGTGATTGGGGATATAGTTTGACAGAAAATATCAAACATCTTATGCAGAATTTAACTCTGAAAAAGGTGTTGAAATGTATACACATTTGTCTTTCCTTTTAGAAATAATATTACACATACATAGTTAACCTATTGTTATTGAAATCTACAGATTGATGTATATGTTCATATCAGAAATGTATTAGATAAAATGTTTGAATAAAGGTTTAATAAAGTGGTGCTCTATAAGATTAATCTTCAGATTGCGTTGGAATCACATTAATCGGTTTAACACTGCCACATGTTTGTGCCTCTCTCAAACCATGAATCAAATTTCCAACTTCATAATTTGTGGTCGATTTTTTGTATTCAGTGAGATGGGGAGAGATTGTTTGTTTTGTTGATATTGGTGAAATTGGTGACCACCACTACTTAAAAGTCTCATCATAACTTGATTCGAAAGATGAAATAAACATCCACGAAGATATTACGATATCAGTGAACCTTGAAATATAGGTCATCACAGCTATTCAAAAAATGATACTTCAAAATGCAAGCTTGATATTGTCTTACTCATTTTAATTATGTAGTAATGAATACATTAATTCTAGGGGCAATCAGTGCATATCAAGACTAGCGTTGTGAGCTTGACTCCTGTTCATGCGAGGTACTCGATACAACATGATGTGATTTGCGATAGGTCTGTTGTTTTCACCGAGTACTCCGGTTTCCTACACTATATAGCTGAAATATTTCCGAAAGTAGTGTTAAGCACCATTAACCAAACCAAACCAACCATTAGTTCTAGTAACGATGAAGTGCTTAAAAAACGGTAACTACAGACATATAAAAATGCCTAATTATTTTCCCTGCATTTTACACCTTAGATACAGTCTTGTTAGTATTATTTAGTATGATATTACCCTGCATGTTAGCATGAAAAAGGTCTACAATTTAGGATACAGACATTAATCACTAGACATGAGCAACTCTTTCATTATTGGGGAAAGCACATGCAAGATCGCACCATTTTACTAAGCGGGAGGGAACGGCACACAAACCTAGATTAACCACATAACTTTTTATTGAAGTATCTGCACCAAACCAGGAAAGTAAATAGACGTCGATTTTACCTCTTTCTACGATTTTGATATTTTATTTTGTAATTGTTCCGACAGTGTGGTATTTTAGAACTGTTCTGAGAGTGCGACATTTTAGAACTGTTCCGACAGTGTGGTCTTTTAGAACTGTTCTGAGAGTGTGACATTTTAGAACTGTTCAGACAGTGTGGTGTTTCTGAACTGTTCTGACTGTGGTTTTTTAGAACTGTTCGGACAGTGTGGTATTTTAGAACAGTTCTGAGAGTGTGACATTTTAGAACTGTTCCGACAGTGTGGTATTATAGAACTGTTCTGAGAGTGTGACATTTTAGAACTGTTCCGACAGTGTGGTATTATAGAACTGTTCTGAGAATGTGACATTCTAGACCTGTTCTAACAGTGTGGTATTTTAGAACTGTTCTGAGAGTGTGACATCTTAGAACTGTTCCGACAGTGTGGTTTTTAGAACTGTTCTGACAGTGTGGTATTTTAGAACTGTTCTGACAGTGTGGTATTTTAGAACATTTCCGACAGTGTGGTATTTTAGAACTGTTCCGAGAGTGTGGTATTTTTGAACTGTTCCAGCAGTGTGGTATTTCAGAGCTGTTCCGGCAGTGTGGTATTTTAGAACTGTTCCGACAGTGTGGTATATTGGAATTGTTCTGACAGTGTTGTATTTTGGAATTGTTCTGACAGTGTGGCATTTTAGAACTGTTCAGACAGTGTTGTATTTTAGAATTGTTCATGCAGTGTGGTATTTTGGAATTGTTCAGACAGTGTGATATTTTAGAATTGTTCAGACAGTGTGCTATTTTAGAAATGTTCAGACAGTGTGGTATTTTAGAACTGTTCAGACACTGTGGTATTTTAGAAATGTTCAGACTGTGTGGTATTTTAGAAATGTTCAGACTGTGTGGTATTTTAGAATTGTTCAGACAGTGTGGTATTTTAGAACTGTTCAGACACTGTGGTATTTTAGAAATGTTCAAACTGTGTGGTATTTTAGAATTGTTCATACAGTGTGGTATTTTGGAATTGTTCAGACAGTGTGGTATTTTAGAATTGTTCAGACAGTGTGCTATTTTAGAAATGTTCAGACACTGTGGTATTTTAGAAATGTTCAGACTGTGTGGTATTTTAGAATTGTTCAGAAAGTGTGGTATTTTAGAACTGTTCAGACACTGTGGTATTTTAGAAATGTTCAAACTGTGTGGTATTTTATTATTGTTCATGCAGTGTGGTATTTTGGAATTGTTCAGACAGTGTGGTATTTTAGAATTGTTCAGACAGTGTGCTATTTTAGAAATGTTCAGAGAGTGTGATATTTTAGAATTGTTCAGACACTGTGGTATTTTAGAAATGTTCAGACTGTGTGGTATTTTAGAATTGTTCAGACAGTGTGGTATTTTATAATTGTTCAGACAGTGTGGTATTTTATAATTGTTCTGATAGTGTGGTATTTTAGAAATGTTGAGAGAGTGTGGTATTTTAAAACTGTTTAGACAGTGTGGTATTTTAGAATTATTTAGACAGTGTGGTATTTTAGAATTGTTCTGATAGTGTGGTAGTTTAGAATTGTTCAGACAGTGTGGTATTTTAGAATTGTTCAGACAGTGTGGTATTTTAGAATTGGTCAGACAGTGTGGTATTTTAGAATTGTTCACACATTGTGGTATTTTAGAATTGTTCCGACAGTGTGGTATTTTAGAATTGTTCTGACCGTGTGGTATTTTAGAA